>JBCJKH010041997.1:0-17968 GCA_039877255.1 Loriculus beryllinus | reverse complement strand
CCACAATACAAAGTAAGCTTCTACAGGAATACTGTCTTTAAAAATAAATACAATGTGGCTGCAATGCACTTGCACTTTCAATTTTTAAAGATTAGGAGGTGTGACTAAAGATTGCAAAGTTTTCCCTACTTCACTCCATTGAGAAGCCCTCCCATTTAACTCAGTTCTGCTATATAGTCACTACACATATATTCTCCATCCCAGTTCTTTCTTCCAAGTGACACAAACCTTAAAATATGAACATTTTCCTAAAAACACTGCTCAAATTAAAGCATTAAATATGTCTACTAATATCTTACCTAATTATTTTACTTATGCCATTTACTTCAAAATAGAGACAGACGTTGCTAAAGAGGAAAAAATAAAAATACCCCAGTGAGATTCAGTTTTATAGTATGATGTCACTGTGAATAAGCTTGCCTTTTCTGTATAACCTTTGTATATAATTCTACTAATGGCATCTTCTTGGCAAAATTAAAACTTCTAAAATGAGGTAAACACCAGCATGTACAAACACATCACTATATAGTTTAAAGTGTTCTCTTAGCTGGAGGACTAGCTTTAATCTATCCCGCTAGTAAAAGTTGCAATCCCTGTTCGCCTGATTTAAGGAGACTACAATATAATGCACAGTGTTTGAGGCACTGAGCTGCTAGGATTGCTGGGCAATCAGTTATCCTAGACCATTAGTGTGCATGACCAGTGGCCAAAGCGTGTCTGACTTACTCTATGCCTGATGTATACTTAGTGAAAATGAATTGTTTGAATTCACAGATTAGGAATATAAACCTGTCATTATGGACAAGTTGCATGTGGGTTTGAGGCAGAAAATTAAAAGAAAAAAGAACCCAACCAACACTAACTAGGATCCCACAGGTATTTTTGCAAACTCATCATACACAGCTCGAACATCTCTAGAAATATTCAGATCCCTGTCTGGATATATTTGGGAACAAGAGGTTGTTGTTGCCTTTCTGTGTTTGCCCTAAAAGCTCTTTTTGGTCCTCACTCATTCTTTTCTGTTTATATCACTTCCCCTTTCTTGCTTTTTTTATTCTTAAAGTCTTGCATAATGGTCAACTTGCTAGAGGAGATATGCTGCTCACAACTTTATATAAGAGCAGTTCTTTTTACCTCCTTGCCTTCATAAATCTTGTATCTATCCACATTACCCTCACATGCATCACAGTCCTGTAGGAGAGCAAAGTAAATCAATTGACAGCACAGGTTAACTTCATCATGAGCTGCATTAGCAAGACTGCAGCTGGCAGGTCAAAGGGGGTGTTATACCCTTCTGTTTGGTATTTGTGGAACACCTGGAGTGTGTATACCAACAAACGAGAGAATTAGCAGAGGGCAACCACGACAGTCAGGTATTGCAGTACCTGCACTGTGAGGAGCGGCTGAGGGAGCCTGGGTGGTTCAGCCTGGGGAAGAGATGTCTTCAGTGGTCCTAATAGTAGTCTATGTGGCCTCACAGGCAGGTTACAAAGAAAACTGAGCCAGGCTTGTCCCAGAGATGCACAGAAAAAGAACTAGATGCAATGGATAACAAGTTACAGCAAAGGAAACTCTGACTGGACTAAATGGAAAAGAAAAGTGACCCTTCTGAGAGTGATGCAGAACTGTAAAAGTGCAGTGGAGCTGAATGAACTCCATCCTTGGAGATTTTCAGAACCTAAATACAGTCCTGAAATCCTGATCAAGCTGGCCTTGCACTGAGCAGGAGATTAGACAAAATAACTTCCAGAGGTCCTTATGACTTATCAGGATTCTATGACTAAACTGCTCCAAGAAAAATCTGTCTCAATTTCCACCCCACCAGCACGCAACAGTTTCTACATCCTAGGCATTGCTTCTTTCTGTCTTACCAGTACATGGCATATGAAAGACATCAAATGAACTGTGACATCTCCAGAAATTACAAGGTACTTGTCATAGCATTATTAGTGCTATTTCAGAGCCACTGCATCTGCGTGCATTGAAACATAACTCCCATGTTCCTCTAAGTTGTTTTTTATCTCTGTTCAGAACAAAATCACTGGGTAAGATGTAATATGGGAGTAGGAGAATGAAGATTCTCTTTCCAGGTGACTGTAGGTAAAGATGTCTCTGCTTTAAATGACTGTAGGATGAGCAGTCAAAGTGTATAAACATGAAGGGTAGTCAGAGGCAGATTTGGTGACATATTGTTTTAACCTGAATCCAACTAAAAAGGAGTCACAAATAGCCATTGGATTTCTGGAACTTGAGTAAATGTTCTTCATTTTCACATGTAAGTTAAATTCCTTCATGCATAGAATGGAAAAAAAGGCAACCTTGACTGAGTCAAGTCGATTTTACTTTCACAAAGTCAGCTGCAGAGAAAGGATGACCTTTGTTTGGTGAAAAAAATCTTCAATACCTGTTATTCACTAACAGCAGGTGTCTTGATGCTGGCTTTTAAAACAGAAATCCTATTGTCATTTCCACTTGTTTTAGTGCTGACATTTTACTTGTAAGCTTCAGTGTTTAATTCCAGGAAATAAAAGTTCAGTACCTCCCCAGAATTTCATACTGTGTCTTTTCTTGTGGACCCTAATGGTAAGCAGGCAATATTTTACTGCAAATAGAGGAAAAAGGCAGAGGCCGAGTTTGCTAAATGCATAGATTAGAACAAATACAACACCCTTAAATGAAAACAGCTTTGATTTTCAGTTTGTATGTAGCTTTGATTCTGAGAGCCTCACTGGATGTAAACTGTGTCCATCCGTATTCAGATAAGTCCTCTTATTGTGCTGCTGTACAGGACACATCACATTGAGCATAACAGTTTTTCATTTAAGGAAGACCTATTTGGTTTTGGTTTTATGGTCTCATTTTACAGATTAAGCACTTTCCTACCTCAACTGAGTTATAGCATTTGTGCCCCACTGTATTAATGCATGGTGTGGCTCAGGATGGTCCTGCAGCCTTGCTGATCACCAAATAACACACAAAAATACTTCCTCTGCATCCCTCCTACCCAGTAGGCTTGGCAACCCTGACAGCTGCTTCTGCTTTGGCTGAAGTGTGGCAGGGATGTGACACACTCTGGTTCTGCTGGTACTACAAATAGCAGATTCCTGACAGGAAAATTGAGTTACATTATCTGTAATTACAGTCTCTGGAATTCCATGCCAGGCAAATTAGCTCTCAATGAGAGCGGCTGCTGTTGCATGTGAGGGATCTGTTTCCCAGCTACCCGAAGAGGAGTCAAGACAACACGTGGTTTCTTGTCAGTGCTCGTAAATAAGCAAATATCTAACTTGACTCAAGGACAGCAAGGCAGTCTATGTATCATGGCTCTCTCCTTCCTTGCTGGGAATTTATTGCAGAAATTCACTAGGCTTGTGATTGTGAACCCTTGTACTACATTACTTCTGTATGTCTACGCAGAAAGCTTTGCAAAGACAGCCCATCACAAGTTTGGCTCCTGCATTTGCTTTGAAATGCAGCAGGCTTCATGTCTTCAAGTATTTTGATGCTTCCTGTGAGGTACCATTGTACTATCAATCCCCCACTACCAAATTGTCATGCACATTTTAACCCTTCATTCATTTGTAGAAACCCTATTTTATGTGTTTGAAGTCCAGGGATTCCCCACGACGCTATAAATCTCCAGCAAAGAAAACTCAATTTTTTAATCTACTAAGGATCCTGGAAGAAATATTTTAGCATATGCTCACAATTTCAAGCAAAGGATGGCAAAGTCACTCTCTTACGCTCTGCGGGTACTATAAACAGTGACAACTTCTTACTTTCTGATATTTCAGAAATTGCAACACAAAGATACTGACAATACATGGCATTTGAAATCTTGACAACCTGCATTTGATGCCATCCCAGGAGTCAAAATCCATGCCTAGAAAACTGTTATGTATATTTTCTATTCCAGCACCATTTCAATGTCTTGTAGAAAATAACACAAAATTAACTGCTGTAAGTGGATTGCTTTGTTGTAATGCTACTGCTGTTAACATCATAAATGAGAGTTTACTGCTCAATACCACCAAGATACCAAATATGACATAGATTTTTTTTTGCCTGTGAAGGTGATTGGAGACTTTGAAGAGAGAAACTCTACTGCAGCATTGAAATCAATGCCTAAAAATGCTGCAAAATCCAGGCCATGGCAAAGATGAACAGAAAAGTTTTGTTAGGTCTGAGATGAATGATCAGTAAATACAGGTTTAAACTGACAAATACAAACTTGTTTGAACTTTCCCAGCATCTGGAAAAGATGTCTGTGAGACACTCTAAGTATAAAAGTACCAGCAAACAGAAGGGGGGGAGATAGGGTTTGAGTTATGGTTTCAGTTTGGTTTGGTTTTGGTGTTTTTTTAAACCACCTAAACAATTTCAAATCATTTTTATTGATTGCACTTATAGGACATCTCTTTTGCTGTCAGTTCTCCTCCTTGCTTGTTTTATTTTTGGTATAAGTATCCCTGATATAAAATATCTTTAGCACAGTTATCTTAGCTACCATGAGCTTGACAGATGAGGGAACAAGCTGAGGACCTTCTGAATTAAAACCAAGAGCTGTTACAACTTAATGAAAAGAGCCCTGTCTCCTTAGCTAGGGTTGCAACAACTTATTAGATCAGTACATATGGTACCCTGGGAGTTTGATTACATGAGGCTGTCATGGTGAACACCAATGTCATTTTCAATAAATACTCTGTGCACAGACATTTTTCAGTAACATTCATGCACAACTCCTTCAGCGTTTCACATCAGAGAATTTTTGCTCCTAAAGAATGTAACAGTGTAAATACAACTGTCTGAGTACAGATGGGAATTTAGAAGATCATGAAAAAAAAATGTGTTTCCTTTAAACGAGTTTTACCTGCCAGGAATCTTTAGTGAATATATTAAAAGAAACATTTATTCAATAATTTTTGCTCCCTCACAATCCGCCCTGCCCCAATTTAAAGCAGCAGCTTTTTCCCCCTCTCTCCTCCCCCCAAAAAAAGGAAAAGGGCAGTTTGTAAAATAAAATGCTAATAATTTAAAACTTTGGGGAGCAAAGGATTGATTTCACCTTTTAAGTCACAGCTTATCACTAATCTAGTCTACAGGGAAGGGATTCCTTTATGAATAACCCACCTGTGTGTCCATTTTCCAGCTCCCCTTTTAGTAGGAAATACCACATTGTCTGAAGTTTGTATCGGCTTCATCACAGATTTGATTTCCAATTTGTATTTTCTAGACAAATGCCTGAACCCTTTAAAAAAAAAATCTATCATGATATAGTTATTTGCTCCTTTCCTGAGGACAGTAGGTTGAAACGGTTACTGGCAATGTGCATTGCCCTGCTCACCATTTGAGTGCTATTTTGATGAATAATATGATTAAAAACTTCAACTCACTTCAGAGATACAATTAAAAACCCTTGAAATAAAGAAAACCATAACAACAATTAGATTTTGCGGCATGTGGAACAAGGTTTATAGCACGGTTTATAGAAGATTCAACATAAAACTAAACACTTCAGAGCTGCCACCACAAGTTGAGACACTGCCTGGCATTTGCAATTGCACTGGACTGGACTGCTTCTTTGCCAAAACCAGCAAACGGTGCAGGACACAAAGATGACAAACACAAGGCCACTAGTTCTTAAGAATTCTTTATATAAGCAATAGCTAAAATATCTACTTACCCTTTGATAAAATTTTGATTTACAAGCAAATGAGATGGTTGGTAATTTTACCCCGAGTACAGGGACACAAGCCAATTGCACATCATCTGGTAAGGCCAACTGACAGAAAAGTAGAAAGCAGTAAATCTTGGTCCTTGCAGGTACAATCTTATCCCCATGAATTTTATGGGTGAATAAGCGAGAAGAGGTGTTAAAAGCAAACACACTAAGCATTCAACAAGGTACACTTATTAGAGGAACCTAAAACTAATGAATAGGTGCTAGAATCAAACTTCTAAGATGACTTGTTGGAAGACAGACCATCCTGCAACTCAGATTGCTGGGAAAGATAGAGACTAAAACGAAGAGCTGGATTTTTTCACTGTGAGGAATGACAGAGCAAATAGGAAGAACTGAGAAGGTAAATTCCCTGAAGATCACAGGGAGAAAATGAAGCCTTTCACATACATATAGGCCCAAAAAGAATTATATAAATATGTTCCAAAAAGGGAACATTTTCTACTACCTGCAAGGGAAAAAGTGTCTGAACAGCTGTCGAGTGCCAAATATTTTCCTATCCTGAAAATGTCAGCAAGGTTCTGGCGGGTGTCTTGGAAAAACAGCCCACTTTTATGCACACTCAGCATCCCCTTTGAGAGACTCCATTTCCACAGGCTGCGCCGGGGTTGTGTTTGGCACCTGAGGTGTTTCACAGGAAACAACAACAAATTTTTGATGGTATAGAGGGTACTATAGTCTAAACAAATGGTTTAGTATGCTGGGGGTGAGGAAGGGAGGAGTGGCTGTGGTAGAAGAGTCTCTATGCACTTTCAGAAAGAGCCACAGACTTACTGGCCTAACCTTAAAGAAAGAAAAATAAATTCCATGTAAAAAACTGATAGATAAAGAATAGAAACTAGAGTATCTATGGTGCACAGGAGCATTCAGCAAGTCTGAAGCCCTCATCAGCATACCTGCCCCAAATAGAAAAGGCAGTAAATCAGTGTCATGTAACAATGAGACACACTCCAAAAAATTGTGTCTTTTGCAGTGTTGCAAACACTTTAAAGGTCCCAGCCCTAAGACTCTGTAACACTAAGCGCAAAAGAAAAGGGAGGGAAGATGGGCAACTCTTTAAGTTGCTTTACTTGCAGGGCAGGTGTCCCAGAAAGAATAGAAAGAGAAGCCTTTGTTCCCTATCACTATATAGATAGAAATTGCTCTATAATCAGTTATGACTCATTTACCCCACTGTATGGTAAAATATTATCATAGCATGTATATGTAGCCTGTATAAAGCTGTAAATTCTGCTGCTACCAACTCAATTAATTTACTCTCAGAGAAGAAATGGACTGGCAAATTACAACCTACCGTATTGGCATTTCACAAATGAGCAAGTGTGTACAGGTGCTTTCTGGAACATTTCCAAAGAAAGGAATGCTGCTACAGTGCATAAAAAAGTGAAGAAATTAAACATGCAAAAAGAACCACGTGCATTGCCAAGTTTAGGGAAAACTTCACCTTTGTTAAAGCAAATATTTTATTTTAAGCATGAGAGAGGGATGTTGAAATGGGACAAACGCACCTGGGCCCCTGAAAAAGCTGGACTGTGTCTGTCTGAAGCAAAGAGAGGACAACCAGACACTATGGCAGGAGAGATTCCTAGAGGCTGGATGACACCAGAAGTTTCATGATGACACTGTTCTCCAAAAGAGGGCTCTTGGGTCAGTGGGCCTCTGAAGTTCCCAGGACTACACGAACATGTCTGAATATCCTAACCTAAGTATTAGTGTCATTGCACATTAGTAGTCTTGGGTTTAAAAGTGAACTTCACAATAAAACATGGGTATGAACAGTGCACACACTCATAGAAAGGTGAAATTACTTATAGCAATCTAAGCAACAGTGCAAAAGCATACTTGACTTGGCTTCTCAGTGTTTCCCGGTCAGACTAATAAGTATTGGGTTTATAATATGTCTACCTAGAAGGTTTTGGATGCAGCTGGGAACTCCAAACTGAGATCACTATGGCTGCAGGGAGTTAACACAATTTTCTTCTATAAATATTCAGCATCTTCTGAAGTTAGATATACCACCTTTCCTTCCTCCTGTGAAGAAATCCTAACTACAGTCATACCTACCTATCCTTTAACGTGTGTATCTGTGTGGATTTCCTTACAGACCACTCATTCTGTCAAAAATATTTGAGATGACTTGTGGTATTTCAGATGAAGGATCTGAAAGGTTTCAAGTTCTGTAGTTAGACAACTTTGACCCTTTGCTACCTATATTTTGGATTGTGTCTCTGAAATTCACAGCTTTGAGTGATTTTTTCCCTATAGATAGATCTCATTCTGCTCCAACAGAAATTAGTAGGAGGGTTTTCCATTAATATCAATGGAAGCAGCATCAAATCCTTTAATCTACCACTCAGGAAAGCTTCCATTCAACTTCTTCTCCTGAATTAATTTGGATTATACTTTCTAAGCATCACTAAAAACTGATGTATAATTGCACATGGCCACTAAAACCATACCATGGAAACTCTTGACATTTGCCTATATGTGAGGTCAAACCTTGCACTGAATCTTGGTTTTAGGGTTGTCATTTTTTACCACTGCATCATGGGACTATCTGTGTGTTAAGAAGACAAGTAGGCACGGAAGTGTTTGGAGAAACTAACTTCTTCTAGATGGGACAGTGTTCTCTGGCCACATCTGTGTTAGTAAATTTAGCAGTGCCTGGGAACTTTCCCAAGACTGAGAATGTGATCATCCCTGCTATTAAACCAAAAGAGTGGTGCTTTTGGCCCTTGCCAGCTGGCATTCTCCCAGACAATTCCCGGCCACAGTCTGGGAGCTAGCACGGACCATGGACCATTCCCAATAGGCACTTTGCATACAGACACCCTGGGGTCTTCTCAAGCTAAGAGAAGCAGAGACAGAATCCATTATCTGCCAGTTGGTCTCAGTGCCCCAGTACAAGCAGAGGAATACAGCTTAGAATTATAGACATAGGTTTTGTGTCCTTAAGGACCACTTACCTCAATGTGAAGCAATAAATATAAATTTATAACAGTGTTCTGAGTTCTAATGATTTAAAATGCATTTCCATACCAGTTTATTGTAACTCAGAATCATTATAAGCTTAGCATTCTCCTTTATTCATTTATTATTTTAAAAAAGGAACCCAAAACTAACCACATCATCTACTTTTATTGGCTTAAGTGAGTAATTTTTTAGCTTTGAGTTAAAATCAAGGGGAGAATCAATATGGGCATCGCTGTAATTGAAAACCAGTGGGTGATAATTCTGTACTGAAAACAAGATAATAAGAATAGAGATGAAACACTGGCAGGGAAAAGAAGAAAAGATTAAAGATGCAATCTCAATTAAATATCAGCTATTATTAACATTATATTAAAAACTTCCCCGTGTTCTTTTCATATGCTGTATATTTTTTCTCTTTTCGTCTAATGGATGTTAAAGGAAGAATAAATGAAATTATATGAAAATATTATAAAACAAATTCAGAGAGAATCAATCAAGTGTGTCCTTAGCTGGTAATTTATTCCTAATATCATTGAATAGCCCCCAAAACATGAATACTTAAATCCAAATCGTTTTTCTTACTGCTCTCTTTGCATAGTCTTCCTTCTACCTCTAGCTAACAATTCTAGCAATAACGAATTATATTCCCATTGCTCACAATGAAGGAAAAATAAAGAGAGGATTCAGCTGTACTCCTCTACTCATTTCTAACAGACCTGCTGGTTCCAGTTCTGGACTTTAATACTCAGGAGAAAGGAAGAATTCATTCTCTAAATAAATGCCTACCAGGCCACAAAACTATTTTGTCTCTAGTCTAATCTGTATTTCAAACAGCCCCGTGATAACAGTTCGAAAGATAACCTGTTTTGCTTTCAGACCTGTCATATTCAAAGCCATACTAAAGGGGGGCTTCCAAAAGCTTCCTGAGAACAGATGATTATGAGGTCTGAAAATTAGGGTTGTTTTTTTCAAATTAAAAAAAATAAATAAAATTACTATGTGTAAAAATAAAAAGGAAAGGCAAAGAAGAGATTAATTCCGTTATTTAATGAGGAAAGAGAACTAACAGTGGGTGACAAAAGTTGGCACATTCTCTCATCTTTTCTTTCTCTCATGTTCATGCAAAGCATTAGTTATGACAAGATGCACCCACAAAATCAGTTATAGAACAAGATCAAAGATCAGACTAGGGAAGAAAGGGTTACAAAACATGTAGGTAAGTTAGAGGTATTTAAGCCAGTTTTCCAGGTGAAGTTTGGTATGACATACCTAAGGATCTCAAGACGGTAGTATCTCCTTCAGAGAGATTGTGGAAGGTGGGAAGAAAGTAGATGGCTGCAGATAGTTGAAGAAGGCCAACACCTTGCCTCTTTCCATTTTCTAAACCTTAAAACCTTTAATGAGAGCTTAATCTTTGGTTCTTCTGCATATATAGCTCACAGTGAATCACAAAAAGCTTATTAGCAGCACTGTTAAATTTACACTGTTGTACAAACAGTTAGTAAATCCTTCTGAAGGGCACAAATTTTAGCTAATGAAGTGCCTTTCATCCACAGGAATCTCCAGGTGTCTCAGTGATAGCTCAGTATAATGACACCAGCAGACTCTACTCTTGCAAGAACAGTTTGTCATTCAGTCGCAAGCAGAACAATTCCCCAAATCCCTGTCTAGCCACACTGCCTACCCAGATATGGTATGGGTTACAGTGGAAAATGCAGATCTTGTTCTCTCCTTTTGTGCCTTTGCACATGAATGGAGACTACGAGGAATTTTCTCATATGATGCTTGCCAGGGGAAACATGGTGTGGGGAGGAGTAAACTGCACCTTTTTTATGTGTTTGTCTGAAATGAAAGAGGAGAATGGGACAGTATTGTGACTGAGATATGTTTCTTTGTCAGCATGCCTCCTGGGAAAACACAATATCATATCGCCCCACAGCCTACAGATGCAGAGGTTAGTCTTCAGCAGGAATGACCACTAAATAAGACAATGGTGGTATCAATATATCTGAATATGTTCTTAGGTACTATATAAAGAAAATAATCTCTGAAATAGAGTTCAGGATTTTAAAAACGTACAGTACATATTGCTGATTTTAATTATAGATTCTTTGAAGTCTCTTTCAGTCACTTAAGGTAATCTGTGCCTTTAGAATACTAAAGACTTATCACTTTGAATATTACTGACAAGATTGCTATTAAAAGTGCAATCAGCTTTTTAATTTTTACAAGTTGTGTCAAAATGGTTTAAGCATATTTGAATTTCTGAGGGTTACCTTAACTCTTCCTCCTACAACGACACAAAATCAGGTGTCACAATATTATGATGAGAAAAAACTACTGAGCTATTTGAAAAGAGCAACGAGTAGCTACACAGAACACGCGTTATGGTTCTGAGCATGGCCAAAGTAAAGAAAATATCTGTAGTAACTTAGCTGAGCACTACTCTGAGCCTTTGTAGAGTTAATTCAAATGCCACCCCTTCTCCCTAAACAAGCCAGTCTCCAAGTGTTAGCTATGATGTAGTTGTAGCCACGATAGTCCAAGCACACATGCAAATAAAGTTTACAGGAGATAGTATGTCCTTTTATACCAGCTATGCACTTTACAAGCTTTTGTTCAGCAAAGTGTAGACCACAGTTCAAACTCATCACAAGCATCCTCTTTCGGATTTTTGCATCAAAAATACGGCTGTACAGATAAAAAAGATGAATGCTCCCTCCCCTGCAAAGAGTCATAGAAACAAGAACCCATGCAAAGCTCACAGATACTATTTCACTTATATCTAAGCTCTTTGCAAATGGCTACAGTAGGCTGAGCACTGCAAAGATTTCTCACCAGCAGCACATAGTGTTTTTTAAAATTGCCACTGGAATACATGCTACGTCACTGCAGGAGCACCCTCAGTGCCTTCTTCCCCATAATGTCCAGAAGTACAGAGGAATATTTCTTCTCTCTACAAGTGGAAAATGGAGGCTTGAGGTAACACTGTGGTTTACACCCAACCACCACACAAGCTGCCTGTGGGACAGAATCTAGACCAATTCGTGATTTATCACATTCTAGGGGAAGGTGCTCTGTCAGGAGTTCCTCAGACAAGACCTACTTGTGCCTTGAGGATGCTGGGTTCAGCACGCAGCATGGAGTGTAAGGTGCAGAGCTGAGCGTCACAACCCACTGGCACCTTCTCCACTGCAGCTGTTGCCCTCTGCAACTACATCTGCAGAGCAGCTGGACACGAGAGATTCCTTTGGGTGAAACAGACTCACATTATTTTTCTTGTTATATATATATGAACTGTGTGAACACATTTCTGTCACTCAAGGCAACATTTCAAGACTCGGTGAAAATTCTTTTTCAATAGTCTGTACTAAAATATTCCTTTATTGACATAAAGCTCTCATCTGAACAACTTCTGGTGTAATTTAGATAAATGATTTGCTAAAAGATGTTTTAATAATCAATTGCTAGATAATTACTGGTTCCAGGAGGACAATAGCTGTAAATAATGGGCATATGGAGCCAATCTCTAACAGATCTCCCTGTAGTTTCTGTCAGTGCTAATGATGTCTGACTATATTAGCCCTTTCTTCACCATTTATAAACATACATAAATATTATATTATAGAATAAAAATTTTTGTTGACAGAGTAGTGTTGAATTAAGGTGCAGTGTTTTAGAGCTTTTTCTGGTAAAGCAATCTCATTAGCATGGATACAATTATACCTGCATAAAGACACTTGTGTTGATACAGCTTTCTTTCTCACAGTTTCTCTCTGAAAACTGGAATAAACAATCCAAGCAACAAGTTGTTTCATTAATATAAGTTTTCCTCTATTGTACACGACAATGTAGGCACAGCAGCATCTTTTCTAGGTAAAACTAACCTTCATATATACCCACAAAGAGGTAAAGTTATATCTAAGTCTGAAACATCACCCGTGGCCCACAGAACTATGGTGAACTTCAGTGTCCTCAGCAATTAATTTCACTGTGTGCTCAGATACTTTGGAGACAGACAGATCATTACGGACACATACCCTCAGGAAAACCAAGTGAACAGAAGCTTATTTCAATAATCTTACCTTGCACAAGCTTCCCCCATTTTTTTTTCTTTCTTTTTAAAATAATTTTAATTGGAAGGTTTAAAAGTGATATTGGTTGTTTTTAAATGCCTAATTATATCTTTATACAGATAGCACAATATCATCCTTGAAGTGCTGTGCTTGGTGCCCTGTGCTGTTTACTATTTTGCATTATAATTATCATGCAAAGCAGAGAAGGTGACTTTAAGCAGCTCATTTGAAGTGCTCTTTTCTTTAACACAATATCTTTTTGTGGCTATTTACATAGATGCATATCTCCTTGTTTTTTAAAAAATAATCAGCTCAATTATAACTACACAAAAGTTTTTGCTATGGCTTTAATCCTGAAATGTAAATGGGCCATTGTAAAATCCATGCTGAAAATTTAATTTATGTTTTTATTTGTGTCTGTGGATTAACAAACCATCCTGTCTGAAATTAATTATACAGATATACAAAATATTAAGTGATAGCAGAGCATGTATGGCAAAATAGCTCAGAGGTTTGAAGAACTGGAAGTTCTTTTTACCTGTATATAATGGCTGCTGAAAAGAAATTCTTGCCTACTGCCCAAACAAACAAAAACCACAATCTTGTGCAGCAGATATATATTTGATTTAATACTGCTTTCAGTTGCCATGGCTATGATAGCCTTAATATTGTAGGCTTACAGCAAGGTTGCAATTAGTGCTTGGATTTAGAGGAGGGAAGATAATGATTTCTTATCAAAACTTCTCACTTAATACTCTTATGGACATAAAAGTGCATGCAGGATTCAAACCAGCTATTTCTATGCTAAGAAAACAAAACAAAAGAAAAGAATCTGTATTATACAGCTTTGAACCTAGTACTTCATGGAGTTATTTGGCCTGGCATCTTCAGAAGGCATCTATAGTTCAGTTCACTTATACATATGTATATACATACACACACACATGTATACACACATCCTCACATGACGGAAGTTTACAGCTTTATTCCTTTGCCTTGTCATAGTTTTGACATGAAACACTTGATGCTCCAGGTTATGTCTTCACCTGGTTCTTACTAATCCCTCTTTTAAAGAGTAGTGCACTTATTACCTTAAAGTATACTGGGTTAAGGTGCTAGAGTCTAAGGACTATTCCTTCAAAGAGCAAACCCTTATTTCCCACTTCAAAGTGGATTCAGTTGACTCAGATCAACAATTTTAGTCTTAGTTGCCAGCAGACTGATGTACAAGCTGAGAATAAGCTCTGACGGAGAAGAGAAGACCTAATCCTTCTAATGGTCGCCCTAAGCAGACCCTTTGGATAAAACCAGTTTACTTTAAACATCTACCACTAATTTTTTTCTTTTTTTTTTTCCTGATGCTCACACTACAAGCTGCTATTTTCAAGCATTAAGTCATTTTGCTGGGGTTTTAGGTTCATACAGAGCTTATGGCAGTACTTCTTTTGCTGTCTTTGACAGCAGTCATACTTTAAAACTTCAGAAGAAAGGGCAAGATAACCCTTGTGGACAATTACAGGAGGGTTTGCCCACAAAAGAAACATCTGCCTATTTTTGTCTATTTGTGCTTAGATTTCGTCTTCACAATGCTGAGTGCAATTCTCCGTGGCTCTGTTTTAAATCTTTTTATCTTCCCATCCCTTTAAATAAGCCCACTTCTCTTTTTCAAATCCATTAAAATTCAGGGCTCATAGTTATCCCCACAGCAATGACTCCTGTTAGTTGGCTATGGTATTTCAGCCTTTCCTCTTCTCCTTTTTAATATATTTGAAAAGATGCCATAGATTTGCTCAAAATATTTGGGAGAAAATGAAAGTAACCCGTTAACCTTCTTGTATCATTTTGAATGTCAACCTGCAACTTGCTTATTGTCCTTCTAGACTGAACACTGAGAGAAAGGATTTCTGACTTTTGAGTCTGGCAACAGAGGTCTTATAACTGTGCCATTACTGTAGGAGTTGTGCTTGGCTGGGGTTGAGGTGGAGCTTAATTCACATCAAGCTCTCCATAAGGATTTATGCTAGAAGTGAAATCTGACCATACACACTTCTGCACAGATGAGCTTACACTGTGAGCTGGAGGAACCTGCAGGATCTGTTCATTTCCTTGCAGAGTGTTTGCTCTCCTCACTGACTGAAACTCTGTGATGTGAGGTCCTCTTTTTACATGACTACTTATAGCGTCCCAAAAGAAAGGAACAAATACTCTTAATCTTTTTCTCCAGGTTATTGCTGTGCTTTCTCCTTTTCTTGCATGACACATCTTTTCTTACCGTTCTCCTTGCTTTTCATACTGTATTTTTTCCCCTCACCCTTCTAGAAAGGAGCCCTCAGGTCTGAGATCCAATTCTCGTATGTCTTCATAGATGGCAGCAGGAGACTCTTGCCCCTGCCCCTGCACTAACTTGCCTGGAACTGACACTTCTCAGAAGTTATTTGGAGGGAAGGTCACAGGTTTCTGCAGGTGGGAGAGAGTGAGGGAAAGAACAAATCTTGCTGGACTATATTTTTGTAAATATATTTTGTGAAGTACAGAAATACACTCAGGCTTTCTCTGAACCTGATAAGCAGGTGTTGCTGGCAGTATGGATGCAGAAGTACAGAGCACATGTGAGGCTGTAAAACCCACCTGTGAATCAGGGTAGACACCTGGGCTCTCCCTGATACCTGCCATTCCTGAGGAACATGACATGAAAGCTGTCTGTTTGAGCACTCCCTTATTTGAGCACAATCTTACAAAAACCTTGCTCCTGGAAAAAAATGTAAAAGCAAGTGTCTGTATACATTTCTGTTAGCTGCCATCAGTAGAAGCTTCTGGCAAGTCCTACTTGAAGCTGTTGACATCTTTTTTCTCTTGTGAGAGGCTTTGAAACTCCTTTCTTTTCTAGACATCCAATTTTTCCACTAACTACACCTCACGGTAAGTAATATCATTTGCTTCTACTTTTGCTTCATCCAGCTTGTAACAGCATGTAGCTGTGCAGTAGCCATGATTGGATAAACAACTGGATTTCTCCTGCTGTATGCAGTAGCTGGTGAGCAGTGGCCACCTATTTAACTCCTGCAGTCAAAAATTTACTTGTCCTCCACACTTATCATTTTCCAGGGATCACCAAATTTGGGTCCTTTGTCCACTTAACCTTTTATCTGTTGATGTCTCCAGACACATAATAGCATCGGCGTAGGGGTAGCTGCCCACACTGGGGATACTAATTGTTGCTAATGGTGACCTTACTGCATTAGCAAATTTTAATTCCTCTTGTGTGGCCTCCCCCTGTTCGGACAATTCCATTTGTAATAGCCTTTGCTTTCACATTTTCTGCAAATGTCATCTGGCCTGTGATTCCTGGGAAACTGTCTCTCTCATCTGACCCATGGGACACCCATGCACAGACGGAACTTGGCTCGCTTCCAATTTACATTTTTTCCCCCTTAATCCACATCACTAGCAATTGTTTTTTGAAATACTGCATCTGGTATAAAGGAGTCACCCAGAGGCTGGGAATGAACAGCTGATGCATGTCAAAAAGATGCATAGTCTGATCCACAGGTTATCACTATCTTTGATTCAATCAGCTGTGCCTGTCTCCAAATATGATTCTTCTCATGGCTTGCATTAGGCACAGGTCCTTATCTGCCTTTACCAGGGCCAAGTTTAGATTTGGCATAGCAGATTCTCCCTCACTTGAGCTATGTCCAAGGTACATGCTGGAATGAAAGCCTTCATAAACAGTCTCCTCAAGGCTGTTCCTCCCCCCCACTACCATCTGATTTGTTATCTTTGCCATTATTTTAAGAGGGCAAATCTTCTCTCTGTCTCCTTAGAAATGGTTATGAAACTAAAACACACGCATTTACATGTGTGCAACACAAAAAAAAAGAAAAAATAATTTCTATAAATATGTATTTATATTTTTTAAAATAATAATAGTTAAAAAGTGCCTGTAAGAACTAAAATCTGCAGTGAGAAATTGTTGGTAAAGATGGTTTGCTCTTCAGTTAACAGGCACTGCCAGATACCAGAATTTTCTTATCAGTGTAGCCATTTACAGAGAAAGGAGTGCTCAGAGCCCATCCACTGCCCCCAGATTCCAGGCCTTTTCTGCACAGCTAGTAAATCTTTCTTCCACTAAATAAGCTTCTGCCATTTTGAATCTACTTCTACCAACTGAAGTAGTTGTCTGTGGATTTCAAAGAATGATTGAAACATTGAAAATAACACATGCCACTTCCTGCTCTAACTTTGCTAGGCAAAATGTAAGAGACCTATGACAGGATAAAACAGGTAATAGGACTGTACCCTTGGGGAGAAGCTGTCTGTGCTGCTCCATACCCATTATTAGGTGCATACCTAATAACCTGACTTTCAGACAGATAAGCATTAGATTTTAGGAAGGTGAATACTGAAGAAATGTACAACATCTCATTTCTAGTTCTTTTAGCTCTAAAGAAGAAATTAAAGTGTAATTAGTACAGGGTCATCTGCCTAAATGTTTAGACCCAGAAAGCAATTTGGCTGTCTACCTACTTTCGAAGCAGACCTATCTCTCCTCTGATGGTTCAAGAGAGTTGTGGGCAAAAATTATGGGAGTGAAGCTCAGAAAACCCAACCAAACCAATCCATAACAACTTCCCCCTTTGGCTCTACTGGCATTGTAATGGTGTTAGAGACCCATGTCAAATTCTTGCACACAGAATGCTTTACTTTCAGCACAAAGGAATATTATTGCAATTATTTGGCAAAATAACTTTGTAAAAACAGAAAGCTGAGAGAAAGCTTTGATATACTTGCAGACATTTTATGAAACAAAAGAAAACGTAAATTCTTTGATTAAATCATACATAATGAATTATTCATCCAGCCGTTTTCTGAGTTAATCAGTTAACACAAGGTAATAATATGACTTCAGAAAAAAATGAAAGCAAAACCTAAGGAACTGTAAGGAAGTAAGCAGAATCTGAAATGTGAACCAGAATAGAGCATGCATAATGAGATAATGAAGACTCCTTTTAAGGCAGGGATAAAGAGGCAAAGCCAGTACACCTGAACAAAGAACAACAGATGCATCTTTCATGACCTTGATCATTCCAAATGAGAAGGCATTTGCTGGGGACATGCAAGAATGCTAAGTCATCTGAAGTTGTCCTGAGAACTACATTACCTTCACTGTGCTCACAAC
>JBCJKH010041986.1:0-12182 GCA_039877255.1 Loriculus beryllinus | reverse complement strand
CTTTCAAACTGTAATCTGGCAGGATGAGAAAAGTCCTAAAACAATTTATATCCAGGAGTGCTGAGGGGATAAGTTTATACAATTAGTTTACTAGCTGATTTCACTTATAATTTACCTCTGTATAACGGATGCCAAGAAAACTTTGACCTTCTTGAAGGTCAAGAGGAACTTCAAATGGTAATGGTTATCGCAAAGAACAGCTGGTGAGAGGACAGCTGTGGCTTACCTTCGGAAAAAAACACAAACAATGGTACAGGTCAAACATTAGAAGAGTCTTTCTCCCTTCTACTTCCATGATCAGTTTGGAATCTTCCCAATGTGCTCTATGCACAGCCCCAGCTGGTCATCTGGGTGCAGCTCTGTGTTTCTGCAGACTGTCCTGAGGAGAGGATTACAGTGGAACAACCATATAGGTTCCACATGGCCTTAACAACACCAGCTCTCTCACAGCAGGATTGACTTGGGCTATCCTGGCCTGGGAACAAAATAGTCAGCACAGGGGTACTGAGCCATGTTACAGAGCCATTGTACAGCTCTGTGAGAGCCAGCCATATTCTGGCACAGCTAGCATGCAGGCAGCCTAATAAACTTCACCAAGTACAAAGCAGCTCCTGCACAGACATTTTTCAGTACCCACATTTCTCTGAGTTTTACCACTGAGTTTTACCTCTGTTCCCATTAAACTGAATAATAGATCGTTGATTGGAGATAGAAAAATTTATCAACCAATCATCAGTTTGGCTAACTCCATGATAAAGCTGATTTAGTATAAAATTTCTATGTCAAGTCTTGAAAATAGCCAGGTAACTTTCTTAGTCTTCCCAAAAATTGAAGAACAAAGTTTAAGAGATGTAAGCATGTTGCTGAAGTCCCATTTGCACACAGACCTGGTGGAATCAGCAGTATCTACATATTGTATTAAGATGCAATAGGCCAGCAGTAGGATGTATCTAAAAAATCCTCATCTCCTACCACCTCCAAAAGTTCATTCTTTTCTGACAGAAGCTTCCTTCTGCTCCTCCTCTTCTCAGCTCTTTACCTTCAGGACAAGGTCAGACAAAGAAGACATAACAGAGAATCTCCTATTAAATGCTTCTCAGGAATAAGAGCAGGTGATTGAGTTTTTTTGGAACAAGTAGGGAATTTAATTGCTATTTTCTTATAGGATTTAGAGAAATGCTATCTGTCTTTGTAATTTTTACAAACCAACTCATGGACCATTACTAACAACTTTGTGCACTACCTGACGCATTACACAGACGGACATGGTTTAGTAGGTGACTGATTCAGTGGGTTTCCAGAACATGTCAGGTTTCTTGGCTATATTCTAATGAGTTACTTCTTCTATACAACAGCTACACTACACAGAGTGTTTCCCCTTTATTTTCTTATTCTTCACTATTGGACTTCTATTTTCTTTTCTGACATGAATTATGCTCCACCTAGAGAGCTGTTCCATCATCAGTCCATGTGCTTCAGCAGCAATGTGACTGCTAGCTCAAAGTACAGTGATAAAGCTATATCCCAGTCTTGACCTTTGCTGTAGCTCATATTAAGAGTAATTAAAGTAGCAAAAGGCACTTTTCTCCAGTCACAGATTAAAAACATTAAGATTTTCCTTATCAGCTCTATAGGCTTTTTCACACCTTCTATATCATGATGTGTTTATGTTATTTCCCAAAAGTTTTTTGTGAATGTTTTAGATAATTCCTCATTAAATCTACTGAGATGCTAAATGGGTTAGTAAATAGCAAAAATGGAAATGGTAAAGGATAAAAATATATATTCAGTTCCTTTCTTTTATATACAGTTCATAAAAAGCACATTTAGAAAGGTCTGATGATTCATGAAATACTAAAAGACACACACATTTTAAACATTTCAAAAGAGGAAGAGAAAGGCTTTAGAAACACAGAAATCATCACACTTCTGTCTTTGCGTTTACCCATCTTTCATGGAAATGTAAGTGTCCAGGATGCATTTGAGATGGCCACAAATACATCCACACCACAAATATCTGCACTATTTTACAGCTAAAGAAGGGCCTGATCCAAAAATTGAAGTCAGTAGAAACAGTGACTTTAGTAGGCTTTGGAAGAAAGACATTAAGGTACAAGTATGGGGTTTCATAATCCTAAAAATGCAGACAGGGACATACTTACAATCAGGGGTACTAGTCTTGATTAAAGAATTGCTGGTGAGCTTATGCCATACATCACAACAGCCCAAGAAACTGCTCTATTAGAGAGCTAAAATATCAGCATGTCTAATTTAAATGTAGACTCACTTCAGCTTTGTCTATTTTATGGGATGAGAAGCACAATATTGAACATTCCTGTATATCTGAAGGTAAAAATCAGTAAGTCATGAAACCACATTAAACCTTGTCATAAAAGAAGATAAAGACAGATGGGTTTGTTACCAACATAAAGATATTTCAATAGCTGGTTTAGTTAATTGATAAGACTGGATTCCAAAGCCCTAAATATTTATAGAAAGCAATAAATATCTGGTGACATACCTTAAAGATATAATGTGTCACCTGCATACCTGATTAGTTAGAAATGACTAGAAGTCTAATAAAGACTTTACTGAAGAACTTCAACAAATGATGCTAATATTAACCATTCCATCCAGCAATGACATCATAACTGAGATACAGAGAGAAAAATGTCAGCAACCTTTTAATGAAAATATAGAACAGTAAAACATGGATTTCACTGCAATCTTTTTTTGTTTTCTTTTTTTTTTTCCTGTTTGGAGAAAGAGATTGGGGTTTCTATTAAAAATAGGTTTTATATTGGAACGCTTTGTTTATATAGTGAAAAATATCAATAGAAATTAAGTGAAACTTGTAGAACTGCAGTGAATTCATGCTGTAATAGCTAAATTATATTGATCAGCATGAAATGTATGGTTTTGGTCTCATCAGTGGTAACTGGAAAGTTAAATGCAAAAGAGGAAAAGCACAGAGCAAAAAGGTCCTGTTCACAGTGGCACCAAGAGGTAAAAGTACATTTAGCCAGCTGACTTCTTCATCAGTTACAGCTAACTAATGCCCTTGGCAAGGATACTGCTCCAAATTCAAAACAGGCTCCACAAGGACAACGTACCATGCTTAAAATGGCATAAATATATATTGCTCATTAAGCTTAGTTAAATGAGCATATCAGATGCAGGACATGGCCCCGAGAGCAGAAAAATATATACATATATCTGTATATATGCACTAATACTGCTCATTAAACAGTGAACACATATATACACAAATATGACACACATTTACAAAACCCACAGAAAACAGAATGAAGAACAAAATGTGAACACAGATAATAGTTAATAACGATTGAATTATCCTTTCTGTGAAGAGCATCATGTTCATGTAAAAAGAAAAAAAACACAAACAAAAAACCCCAAAAGCACCCTACACCTGATTTTAACAAATTCTGCTAAAGACCCATTTTTCATAGAGAGGAGTGACAGATTAGATCACTACTGCCTTGCAATAGCCAGTAGCCTGTCTGATTACACAAGCATTGAGACTTTGGACAGGTACAGGGTCACCATCAACACAAGTACATTCTCCATAGATAAAAATGCAACACATTTACAGCCAAGAACTCAGAAGAAGCACCCATGGATCTCTAATGGGGCAAAGGTCAATTTGCACTCAGATTGTAAATTTGAGTTGTCAGAATGAAGTGGCGGGTTTTCAACAAATAATAGTTCTGACAAGCTTTCATGTTCCAGCTGCTTTGCATTGCTTGGATGAAGCAAATCAGACTTATCTGACTAATTCAGACTAGTTAAATATCATATGGATGCATATCTTATCTAGTAGTGGTGACTCAGTTAACTGCTTTCCCTGCTTTTCAAGAACAAATTGTTTCATTTAATGTACAGATATATACATATTGTTCATGAACTAAAATTCAGAATAAAATTCTGGAACACAAAATCATCATAGAAGAAGGTATCTAGATCCTAGTTATGGTGATTTTCTTCTTCATTAATCTATAACACTACTTCACAAAGGAGAAGCAAGAAATATTCAAAACTGTTCCCTGTGTGACCTGAGCAATCATAAAGATCTACAAAGCATCCTCCTAGCAAAATTCAGATCTGAGCTGAGGGCTCCTCAACAGACTTTTTCCACAATCATTTTAAAAAGAAGCTGTGCTTTCATCAATGTTTACATTTCTATGAGTCCTGCTGTTTCAAAATTGAGAAGTACATAAAAAACCAAAGTTGAGGTACTGAATATGCTTATAGCAGCAAGGCTTAGAAATACGTGAGGAATTTTGTTACAGTGGCACTTCAGTTCAAAAGCAAAGCTAGAACTATTTTTGGCAAAATATTTCAAAAGAAACAAAATACGTACACAGGTAAAGACCTTGAATTTAAACTTTTTTCACCACCCAATGAAAGGAGACAGAAACCTGCTATCCAAAGTTTATTCTCCCTACCTTTCCAACGCTATAAGGTAAACAGGCTCACCTCTGCTGACAGCCGCTGCTGCAGAATGGTGTCAGCCTAAGCCTCCCTCAACCATTTTCCCAACCCCTTCATTCAGAAGAGGGGAGGGGAAAAGACAGATCCATTTCCTACTAAGGGTTTCTACTCATAATACCATTTTGAAGATGCTTTCCCATATCTTCATGCTGCCTAAACAAGATGAAAAAGCGAGAGGAACTGAAGACAAGAATCTTGCCCTACATAATAATCTCCACTTTGATATTATTTTAAGAAAAATATATAAGAAGGAAAATGAGTTTCTGTTTACATTTTTGCAGAACATTTCTGATAATCATATCCTAGATGTTGCACTTTGAAAAAGCTCAAAATCCAAAAAGAAAATATTAAAACAGCAGTAGAGCTTATCCCTCATCCCTTGATAATGAGGGAAGCCCAGACATCACATGGGTGAAATATTTACTTGAAGGAAATTGTTCCCAAATTTGAAAGACAAAAAACAATCAAACAAAACTTGTTTCAATTTAATTTAGGCTTCAATCAGTCTTACTGCACTCTCGAGGACACATAGAATCATAGAATCAGGTAGGCTGGAAAAGACCTTTAAGATCAAGTCCAACCACTACCACAGGACTACCAAGTCCACCACTAACTAAACCATGTCACTGAGGGCCTCGTCTACACATTTTTCTAACACTTTGAGACAATAATTCTACCACTTTTCCTGGGCAGCCTGCTCCAATACCAGATTACCTTGTCTGTGAAGAAGCTTTTCCTAATCCTCAAGCCAAGCTATATTCTGCTCCATAGTACTTGAATTGGGATGCTGCTCTTTTGCAACCTCTCTGATGAAGAAGCAGGTTTGGGTTGCTACATTTCTTGCTGGCTTGCCTACTGCACAAATCATCTGAGAACAGAAACTCTTTCTGATATGAGTCTCTTAAATACTCTCTATAAAAGCAGCAGAATAACATCCTTCACTCTTCCTTACTTTCAGGAATCAGATAATTAGATGGCAAAAAACTCCTACTTGGTGCATCATTCTTTTGATCTTTTAATAAAAGTGAGAAATCTCCTAGAAAATGTTAAGAACAATGCCGAAAAATTTCTTACCTAATCCTCAGCCTGATTCTAACATGGGCCCTGTGGAATTTGAGTGCTCAGAAAAATCTCTGGTTTGAACCTCCAAGTGTCTCAAGCTGAAACTAATGCCATGTAATGACATAAAATTCTGACAAATGTGTTCAGAAAGACTGAACTGGGACTGCTGTGGACAATTGCAACATAAATCAGTAAATGCAGAGATTACATATTTTATCATTTTACTAACAATTTTGCAAAAAAGTAAATTGTGTTTTAGCATAGTTATTTTTTAAATCATTGCTTCCTCCAACCACTGAACTGCACTTACAATATTTAGTCAGGGTTCTACACACAAAGGTCATCCACTCCTTGGATTAAAATCTGTCTCTCCTTTGCTTGACACTCTCAGGGAAAGTACAAATACAGTTAGAAGAGTCATCTAAATTTTATGTTAGAAGATTGCCATTTGGGGGAAAACGGCGGAGTTTGACTACATAGAAAATACAAAATCCAGTCCTTTAAAGAGATTCAAGTGTCAACCAGAAAGCAAATCATCCTTATTCTGTTGCAGGATAAAGAGCAAAAAATTCAAGAGAAACTTTTGATGGGGTAGAAAATTAACATGTGGCCTTCCATTGCCAGTGGAACACCAAGGAATTGCTGAAAGATCAGTACCATTTATTTTACATATTTTAAAGTCTTTACTTCTTTCCCCATCACAGCCTTTTTCTCCCCAGGAGCCAGCTCTTTGATTAATTTGCTGTAATGCTCCTTACAAAAAAGTCTTGTTTAGACTCTGCAGTTTTACACTTGTTCTCTGAATGGGTGTTACTTGCACGGCACTACTCAAAGGCAGCTGTGATATTGTTGTCACTGAATCAGAGAGATAACGTTCTGTAGGGTATTGCTCAGCTTTCCAGAATAAACATTTACCTGAGCAGAAACCACTTTATGGGTTTTAGCTTTTATATTTTCTACATATGGGGTTTTTTGTATGACAAATCTCAAAACAAAAAATGAAAACATTTACCACCAGGCAAGAGTGTGCACATTTAAAGGTTCTGCTCAGGCATAGAAGTAAAATAATTATCAGCTTGTTGTCAGAAGAAAGATGTCACAACCTTTGAAATGGCATGCCAGTTTGTATTTCCTTTCTACGCCTTGTTCACAGTGGATACTGCATTTTGGCAGGAAATGAAGAGCAAAAGCATCCTGCAAAGATAAACTTCATGACTCAATTTACATAAACTAAACCTTCTGCGATTTTAACTTTATCCTTTAGAAAAAAAATGATTGAATCCTCCAGGGCAAGCAGAAGATGGATGTCGTGTAGGCTCCTGCACAATGCCAATCGCTTCCTTGCTGGTCCTTACACATCTGACTCCTCTGTCCTATTTGGTTTATGACTTCCATGGGGACTACCAACACAACCACAAGCCTAAGCACCACCCAGGTTCAGGGGCGCAACCTCTGCGGATGCCAGTGGGACATAACCCACCAATACCACAGCAGGACTTTCCCCACTGCATCTGGAACCAGTTTGGGCTGCTGCCAGCAGAATGTCATCTCCTTCTACAGGAGAAAACAATTTGCTTTTCAGGTATCAAGAAGATGCCCAAATTAGATTACATCTGCAGTGCTGGGAGAATCCCCTGCTCTGCTAACCACTCAGCATCACATGAACCCAAGGAAAAAATGTTTACCTGGTGTGGCCACGGTTAACCTTTTTTCCTTGCTGAGACGGTGCCCATGGATGAATTCACTCATGGAAGGGGGGCCCCTCAGAAGATATGATTCTGTGGAGGTGGGATGAGGGGGGGCTCTTAATAATTTCTGGAGGTAGGTCCCTGAAGTCCTGGGATGGCTCTGATCACAAAGGGAAGGTGAGAATAGTCTTGCAGGAGATCCAAGAAAAATACATATGGAAACAAAAGAGTTTTACTTTAATTACCTTTCAAAGCCTCACAAATGACAACATCATGTTAATTTGCTTAACAGGTAAAAAACAACTAGTGTTGCCACCCAATGTCATTTCCACAGCAGGGCACCTTGCCTGCATTGGAAATCCTGGTTCATATTAGGGGAGGAGGAGATGAGGTTGAGCTATATCTCAGCATCCTGGAGTCGACATCTACAAGGCTCCCTGAATGTTCTCTTGATTTTGCATTGTCACTAGAGCACACAAGAAGAGGGAATGATTATGTAGGACTTCTCTAAAAGAGAATCCTCTTCATCTTCAGAACTGTGGAGATCCCCACACCTGTAGAGCTTTGGCAGGGCAGTTACAAGAAAAGAACCCGCTGCTTGAAGAGCAAAATATTTACATTAGGTTATGAATGGCAGCCAACCCTCTTCAAAAGGCTGCTTGCTCCCATGTAGAAAAATTATCTGAGTGAACATATCCATGTTCTTTTTGTACTGACAAAGAACAAGTGAGCACCAGAGCTTAACAAAGAGATGCAGTTTCTTTTGTGTTAAGCACTGAAATGCTCATGGAGCACAGCCCTTTTTTTATTTCAGACGCTCATTATAGAAAACCTCAAGGAACACTTAAGGAAAACTTGTTAAAGAAAATACATTCACACTGATATTAAAGACATACAAGATGCACTGAGACACTGACAGAATATAGTTCAAAACACTGCATTAAAGAGGAGGAAATGACATAGTTAGCAGGTGGATTGGAACCACATGTTGCCAGGCTTTGAATTTCATATTCATATCCCCCCACCTCCTTTTCCCCAGTAAAAGAATGGAAAGAAAAAGAACAAAATAATAATAAAAAAAGAATTATAATGTTTACAATTCAGTGAACGACTTAATGAAAGTCTGGCCACTGCACTGTACTGTAAAGATCACTGCATGCATACCTTTTCCTCTGAGTGCCACTGCTGACCAGTAAGTTTGGTTGCTGTGGGCCCTGACTATGCAGGAGGAAAGTGTCTATGCTTGGCACGGTGGCTGATGCCTCCTCACTTACTTTAGGGCTGCCGATCTTGCTCTTTCCAAGCTTGCCTTTGCTGCGTCGGGACTGCTCATGGTCGAACTCTAAATCCTCCAGGCGCTGAGTAAGGGCAAGTTTTTGCTGGATAGCCATGCGCAACAGAGAATTTAGGGTCTTCTTCTCGTCCTCCGCAGCTGCTAGCTGCCTCTGCATCTCATCCAGCTGTGTGACATACTCATCACACCTGAGAAAACAAAAAAGGCAGAAATCTGGGGAACTGGTCCAAGAATCAACCCTACCAGTGACTGCATTCCTGGACCTTAGTTACAGGGGCAGATCCTGACTCAAGCTTTTGCCAAACCTAATCCTGGAAGCAGACAGCCTGAATTCTCTCATTCCCACTTTGAATGAATGTAGACTTAGATCTGAATGCCATCACTTTCTGTTCAGCAAAAGAACCTGCATCTATAACATCAGAGGAGCCTATGACAATGTAGTATGTTTGCAATGCAGATAAAGAGCAATTGGACGGGAGGTTTATTACTGTGGAATAACTCCAGATTATTCCGCAAGTAACAGTACTGGGTGCTGGCTCTGCTAATCCATATCTACTAATTAGATAATATTATTTTCCATAGACAGTAATATCCACTTCAACAAGACATTATAAAAAACAGTGAAAAAAAGACTACAAGTACTTTGAATGCTTGACGTGAGATTTTGTGAAATCAAAAGCCCTCAGTTGTTTAGCATTTTTAACTGATTAGAGAGGTACTATTCAGGAAATTCCACCCCAGGAAGTTCTTTCACATTTACTGTTGAATTTCTTCGAGGTGTGCTCAGGTACCCATTGCTATGGTCACCTGCTTCTTTTTAACTCTCAGCCTCTTTTATCTGCATGAAAAACTGTATTTTTTTTTTTCATTTGATTTAGGTCTCTCTGAGACAGATTTTGAAATAAAACCACCCTTTTTATGATTTTGTTAGCATTGAAGGCTGAATTCAATTTAGCTCAACCCTAAATAATGATTCTTAAAGTTAAAAGGAAGAGCAAGGCTTATCAGGATAGTCTTAGTCATTTTTTGAAGTGAAATAGCTTCAGTTTGTGAACAATAGACCAGCTAATCAGTAAGAACCAAGACTGATAAACATATACAAATGAACCACAGCAGTGCTCTCTGACCTTTGGACATTTGAAGCAACATCAAGATTTTTTAATGTGAAATGTTACTGCTTTCACCAAATCTTCTCCCACATGACCTGTATAAATCTAAACAGCTTTGCTATGCAATTAAAGTTGTGTAATGGATGAGGATTTAACTTTAGCTGTATCACTCACTCAGAAAACAAGCATAGAAAATACTTTTCTTCTCAAAATGTGTGATGCAATAAACTTCTGAGTTATCGCAGACTGAGGGGTGAAAATAATTTCTGTGAAACTTTGACATTCACCTTGGGAAACAGAAATAAACTATACTCAAAAATTCATTGTTGTTCTTCACACACACACACACACATATATATATATATATCTATATCACTCTCCTTTTGAATAATTCCAGAACTGGAAGCAAAATTACTGTCAGACATAGTTACACCTACAGTTTCTGTATTATCTTTTCTTCTACAGGACCTTAATAAGCGTAACTGTCTCTAGTCAAGCCTTGAGGAGGTATTTCTGAAACATTTGGCTTAAAACCAAGTTGCACGCCTATTTCTGCTCCAAGCCATGAGATGTCTATTGATGCTTCACCCAGTTTTTTGACAGAGGCATTAGAACGAAATCAGCATTCTGAAGATTAAATTAATTGGAAATAGGAATTACTATAATGCCTGTGTTATCAGCGTTTTAAAGGCTCATTCTTGTAACCAGGTGAATCCTGTATCCATGTCTCTCATTCTTTCCTGATTTCTTTTTTGTCTAGGAGATACTTTTTTCTTTCCAAATATGTTTTCTGATGAAAATGTTAAAAGGTAACAATTGCACCAACACCTGTAGCACAATGCCACTAGAGGAACAAATGGCTTTGCTTTACTATCACAATAAGCCAATTTTTATTTTGGAAAAAGATTGGTTTTCTCAGGCCTTAGGATGTGTTCTTGGTATTTAGGCATCTGCTTTGTAAAACAGGATAACTGAGCAGTTAAGAAACAAGCTTCATGAAGGTAAAAGACAAAAGCAGACTTACACAAACCCACTTTTCATTACCTGCTATGAGCAAGGTGGCCCTAGAAACCTGGATAGCTGACCTCATACTCTAGACAAAACAAATCTTCTTAATACAACATTTTCCAACTGTTCTGATTAATTATATTCCCCTCCTAGAAGTTTCCTCAAAACAGTGACCCCACATTTTTGGCAGTCCACCACAGTGTTGGGGTGGTTCCAGTCATCTGACCTCCATTATGACTCGAAATTTCCTATTATTTTTCACAAACACATGGTCCATTGTCTCTATGTTTTGTTGCTCAAGCATGTGGGGTGTTTTGAGAAACAGCATTCAGAAAGGTTAAACCTAGATTAGTCCATAATTAACTTTAGAAACTGCTGAATTAACAGACTCATTTCTCTTCACTGAAATATTCCCTGCTATATGCAAGTGTGAGATAAAATGAAAAATGTTTCTAATTAAAAAAACAAAAAAAGCATTATAAACATCCATATTGCCTTTTTGCCCACGCATTTTATAAATACTCATGAAGTCTCAACAGCATATTGAGGAAGAAAAAGGTTAAGAGTTCCTAAGAGAGATGAATTCTGGCATGGCACAGACCATTGTGGACCAAGCAGGGCTTCAGGATGCACCAGGGCTCTGATTTGGGCTTTCTGAGGCACTCAAAATACTAGTGAACAAAAGAAGTTAGGTTATTTCCTCTTGAGTCAGAGATCTTTGCCAGTTTCTGCCTTGCCTCAAGACACGTTTAATCTGCAAGTGACTATTAAACAAACAGTGCTGTTATCTTGCTGTCTGCTGGACTACTTAGCACCAGCACAGAAGTCAAGATTTCACCTACTTCTCTTGTCTCAGAAAGGAAGAAGACAGACACATAAGCCTGCTTACTTTGTATGAACTGATCCAAGAAGCTTATATAGCAGTTTAAGAGATTTCTAGTTGCATGTATCTCTCGTCTAGGAATGCAAAACCAGATACTGAGACAGGCTTATGTGTAATTTAGGTAACATAAATCATAGCCAAGCTTGAGCTAAAAACCAGTGACACTGACAGATCCCTGCTTTAGCCATATAATACGCTTCTGTTAATAAATGCTTTCTCATTTAGGACCTGTCCAAACTTTCTATTTTATCTCTTTAGCACAGTTCTTTAAACATTAATCATAAGAAAATGTCTTGCTGAGAACAGAATCAATGCATGCGGTGTCAGGACTGCACAACATCGCAGGTCTTGCTCTCTCCTTTTGAGTAACTCTATTTAGGCTGGGAAAGCAAGTAAGTGTAGGGACTCAGTAAAAATAGTTTTCTGAATCCCCTTAAGTTCCTGCTTTAAAAGTAGTTCCTTCTCTCCTTTAGCATGAGACTTCCTTTCCAAGGGCAACCCCTACTCTAGGCTGGGAACCTAATGTTTTAAAGACTGCTTCTCATTTGCCCTCTGGATGACAGCTGGCCACCTGTCTCTTCACAATCCCACAGCTCCCACCCTGGGTCAGCAACTCAGGGTTGGAG
>JBCJKH010041984.1:0-17298 GCA_039877255.1 Loriculus beryllinus | reverse complement strand
AAACTATGTCAACTACCTTCAAGCACCGCAGTTATTTTCCATTACAAAGCCATCAAACTTAACATTACTTAGAACTGATTACATTGTTCTTTTGCCCTCCTTGTCTCAGTGCCCAGGATTAAGGTTTCCCTTACTAACAAATCGACTTGCTCAGTGTTTTTAGGGATACCTCCTTCAAAATATCCTCAAGTGCTGGCCTTCAGCTGTCACGTGTGCACCAAGATATTTCTTATCAGTACAACAGGGAAGAGAAGTGAAAAATATAGGGCTTTGATCACAAAATATTCCCATGGATACACCAAGACCAAAGGACCCAGCATATTTCCATACCGGTAAGTCTTCAGCATCCCTCTTTGGTGACTCTTCCCCTCCTCTTCAAACACTGAGGGGGTTAAATCTCTCAGGAACCTAAATTAAAGCCTCTTGACACCAAGCCTTCACCACTGAGCATGGTGGTGACTGAGGGCCGTGAATCACTTCTCTGGCCCCAGGACTGCCTATGTGACACCTTCAGTCCTGCTTCTGCCCCTGCTTCCACAGGGCTCCTCCTACTCTTCCTTCCTCCTCCTCCCTCAGACTTGCCCTCCATGAAGTTATCTTCCTGTCCATCAGAAAACAAACTGTTCTGCTTCATGCTCCCACTCATTATTTTGTGTTACTGATTTGCTTTAAGGGGTCATTACTACCTCTTCATTTTATAACCATGCTGGTTAGAGAAGCTAGATGCAAAACCAGGTCACTTACTTACATTATAAAACTGTAGCATTTTAGGAATTGTTTCGAACCAAAATCCATTTGGCCAAACACATTTAGGTAAGGTGAACTAATTTTGCCTAACATTTTCTAGGCAGGATTTCCATAAGAACAACAGTACGAGATATTCAGGGTGCCGAGATCTGATGAATGATCAAAATAAAGCTGACTTAGAAACTACCTTTTCCACAGACAAAAGAAATTAATCAAATTGGATTTATCTCAAAAAACAAGCTCCTATTGGACACGTAAAAAAAGCAAGGCTCTCCATATGAAGACAGTAACTGTCCTTGAGAGCTATGGAGTTTACCTGAATGAAATTTTAGGGAAAAAAGACTTTAGAGAATACGCATACACTTATATTGAAATGATCTAGATCAGCTCCAGGCACCTATGACCTCATCTCCACAAATACCAACAACCTAGCTGGGGGAAACAGTCTCCCAAAATAATCTTCCTTTGCCTCAGCATTAACTCTCTATGGTTATGTATTTTACCCAAGCCCAGTCACACTCCTGCCACATTCCTGATGCTCCCTGCTCCTGGAAGGGCTGGGGAAAGGTACCTGCCATACTGGGCCACACTAATGTGTGATGTCTTTTTGGCTGCTCATCTCTCCCTCTGAGAAGATGTAGCCAATGACACTCCACCAAAGCCACGTGAAGACTGTATTTCTACAGCTCATCGCACAAAAGCAGCAGTAGATCCAAAGCCTGGTGAAGCAGGAGCACAGGGAGCTTTCCTGCAGACAAAAGCTATGGAGTGAGTTTAGGCAGGGTCTCCACTGCTATTTTTCCTGTTGGAGATGCGGAAAAAACCTGACCTCATCCCTCCACAGGAGGACAGTCCCCAGCAGGGAAAGGAAGCCAGTGACACGTCTAAGGAAACCAATAGCAGCTACAGTGAAGCTCTCTAGAGCTGAACTTTGCTATACACATAAACTTCATGTCCTTAATCTACGGGGTGGCCAAAGGGGACTGTGTATCTGCAGAGATACATATGTAGGGTTAACTCCATTGGATGCTGCCGCAGGATGTCCATGCCCCCAGGCTGTGGCCAAGCCCCTAGACTAATCTGTTGATCAGTGGTCCCTGGGAAGGCTTTCAGACCAAATGTTACACTAAAAGGCAGACGTAGAAAGAAATCTATATTTGATGCAAGATGCTTAAATACAAACTGAGGCTGCTGAGGATCTAACCCTGGGCATGCAGAAGGGGTAAGTGTGGTTTCAAAAGATTTGCAAAGCTTCCAGGCCATGACTGAAAGTTTTTAAGTGCCACAACTAATGCAGAAACAAACGGAATCATATTTCACATCTCCCAAAATTTAACCATCATTTCCAGTTAACTTCTCACTAACTGACATCTCAGGATATTCTGGGTATATTTGCTCCACTTTTTATTGAATTCAGCATTGTTTTACTTTTTTGCATCATTTAAGATAGAGTTGCTTTTCATGTTTTCATGCAAGTTTTATTCAGACAGTCCACAGGTTTAACACATGCGTTGTGCTCAGAAAGATGTGGTTTGGGCTCTTCAATGAGTGCCAGGGGTTTGGCCTAATGAGTACATTCCCAGGACACATGAGGAAAGAGTTAACACAGAGGCACTTGCCAACCTGGAGCACAGGAAATGATGGATCAGTGTCCTAAATCGGCATGCGTGATAGCAATCACATAAACAATGTATGAGTGGGATGATGGATTATACCATTTACAGTATGCAAAAGGTTGCCTAATTTTTCTTCCCTCCAAACTGAGGGTTAGCAGTAAAATGGACAAAAGTTAAAGCATTGCGTTAGCTCTTCTTATGGAGAATATTAAAATCTCAGATACAAAGAGTCACAGGTAGTACAGACACCATTAAGTGTTTTGAACTGAAAAATTGTAAAGAAAAGAAAGGAGCAAAGTTAATTAATGTTTCTTCTGGGAAATCTCCTTTTTGTTAAATATCACCATTTGTTAATCACATCCAGGCAATTCCTAGGTTAATGGTACTTTCAATGTAGATTATTTGAAATTTAATTTGGAATTCATTCAAATTCAGCTCTTTTGTACCACTGAAAAGCCTTCGTTCGAAAGGGCTGATCTTTAGATTAAATGCTTTCCCCTCTGGAGGGAACCCAACAGCCTATACATGCAAGAATGCAGTTAAAATACTGGCACTGCAAAAGGATTTCTCAGATACTTCTCTCTTTTTTTCCATATTTCTAGAGTTTCCTTGGAAAATATGCTGTCTGACCTCCTGAGGGAGCAAAGCATCTTCTCCACAAGTTAGGTTGGAGAGCTTGGAAGGAAAGCAGCCATTTGCTTCAGCGTCCGTGCTCTGTGGGCTGCTAATTTGAGTTTCTATAAAATGGAACCGGCTTCAAGTGCCTCAAACAACTCCTGTCAAGCACTGACATTTCAGATAAGGAGAACCTTAGCTCCTATGTTGTCTTTCTCTGCGGCTTCAGAAGGCTGGTTCTTAGCCCTCTGTTTTACCATATCACTGCATACTTACTCTAGCTTTTGTTTTCCGTGCCAAGTGGCTAGAATTACTGGGAGGATTTCTGCACTGTGGGGAAGAAGATGGCTTTTTATGAGACAGTTGCAGCTCAGTGGAAGAAATGAAAAAGTGTGATTTTTACAGGTCCCAGGGTGAGGAATAGAGAGTGTTATGAGGGTAATTTAATGAGGCAAAGTCCCCTCAGGTATTTGAAACCCTCAAGAGGCTATTGAAAGAAGGAAATTAATTCCAGAATGTCTTGCCAGTCAGGTTATGGATAACAGGAGTGGGTCTTGATAAGGGCTATGAGGGAGGGAGGAGCCTGGTGGTGTTCCCAGCTATGTGAAGTGGGCATGGCTGAGTGGTTGGTATCCAGTACCCTCGTTTGCTGCTGAAGCCTGAGAAATATAATGGCCTACAAAGCTCCTTCTGTACTGAAGGTCAGGGCTGATGAAGATCCAGCTCAGCTAAACCAGGGCACTGTTCCTGCCTGGTCCATACCCCTGGCTCCTGGACTATCAGATGAGTGAGGATGCACAGAAATAGTGCCAAAACCACAAGTTTCACATTTTTCATCATGACTCGCTGAAGGACCTCAGCCAGTATCTGCAAGCACTGGTGGAGGGAGTCAGCACGAGGACTGACAAAGATCACCCCAGCCTCACGTTGTCTTTTCTGAGAGGTTCTGCCGGTGCTGATCAGAGAAAGAAATGCACTCAAGAGTCCTACAGCTCCTCACTGTCGGTAATAAAGTCACATCTGCTATTAAGTCCCCCCACGACAAGAAAAAGCCATCCCAAAGCACCATATCAAGTGCCTTCTCTCAGTTAACATGAGGGGAAGTGACATTTCATCACTTGTGTAATGAGCTTAATAACATCTAATGTTCACTTAATACCGTTATTGGTGGCTGACCACAAAATAAAGCCAGGTTGATAGGGATTAGCGGCTTTAATGCCAAGGATAAGTGGGTTGGAAGATGGTCACTTCATTTTTCACTGAGTTCATTATTATTGCTATTATCTGTACTGCTTGTGCTATTTCTACAGCAGCACCAGGAAGCCTTTGTTACTTACCAAGCTTCAGCTGACCTCAATTTTCCAAACAGTTTATTCTCTTCATCAGTCTTTGCTATTTTTTTAAGGCATAAAAATAAACAAACCCTCCCAAAGTGGAGCTCTTGAGGATGAGCACATTCTAATCTTCTACTTCAGTTTTGAAAAGACAATGGCTGCTGTTTCTGTTGTTCCTCCCCTGATCCTATTAGGTTGAGCATCAGCTCCAAATGGGGTGCAGTGCATTGGCAGCATTTTCAAAGGTGCAGAGTTTGTACATGTAAGTAAGGGGTTTGATACAAGGTGTCAATGTATGTTGTACGTTTTTTCCTGTTTTAAGCTGCTTGTAAGCAAAAGCAATTCGAAAGGCAATTTGCTTCTGCAACTGGGATCATTTCATTGACTCTTTGGCATTGCAACCAACACTGGTTTTCCAGGATGGGCCCTAATACCTCATGCAATACCAACCACCAAGCTGCCATGGCACTACTTTTTACAGAATAGTGCTGTGCAACCTTCACTAATGAACAGAAACAGCCAGATTCCTCTCAGCACTGAGGAAGGAAATTTTTCTCTACATCTGATGTCTTTCACTTCTGCTCTTAGTTATAAATATTCTAGTGCATGAGCTCAGATGAATAATGCTTGTACTACAAATAACTAAAGCTGAGGAGTGCTGTATTTAAAGGTGAAGAATCATTTATTTCGGAATTCAAGGCATTTTCTTTCTTTTTATGTAGCATCTTTCAAATGTGAGAGAAGTCTTCTATGAAAGAATTGAAATGATGGGGTTGTGGTTTTATTTTTAAACCTAGAAACTCAGGTACAGACTTCTACCCAGGCTAGGTTTCAAGACAACATTAAATACGTGGGGGAAAAAAGGGAGGTAAGAAGCCCTGTAACTATGAACATAAATACATATGATGTCAGCAAAACCTTCCTAATTGATCATTGTTTTCAAGCAACCTCATTGACACTGGGGATTTTTTGTCTTCTATGCATTTCCACCATTAAGAAACTTCCGTGATTGCACAGCTCAAATCCACACAGGCAATCTGATATTTTATTGTTCCTCTTTTGTGAGGCTGTGGTTAGTAATGACTTAAGTAATGCTTCATAATCCATTTGTAGTCTACTATGCCCTTGAAGACAACAGATAGATTTGAGTCTTTTCTTTACAAAAAAACTCATCAATGCATCTCTTCTTGGCAGAGTTGCACTGATTTAAACTCAAGAATAAGGAATTCAATAAACATAGGGAGGATTGGTTTTGAGTAACTGAAGACTTGCAGGCACCTTTTGAGAGTGCTCAAGTAAAAAGAAAAGCTAGATTTTGGGTTTATTCTCCTGTAAAATAATTTTGAGGAGTATGCTAAGAAAGTTATGAGATGTATCAATGATAAACATCTCTGACATACAGAGAGATTTATTCATTACGGACAGTATAACATAGAAACCCATAAACTGATAGGATTGTCACACAGATCTTGCCCATGGCCATATTCAGGATTGTTACTTCAACTATTTAGCAGGAGCCTTTCCAACCCGCCTTTTAAATTCATCCCTGCCAAACTGCTGCAGGCCAAAACCAGTCATTTTGCATTTGGCTGCTACCTGTTACCATTCCTTTCTTTCCCAGCTAGTAAATGCCTTAACCCCTGTGGTGCCTGCTCTATTCTTTTCTTTGTTGTTCACATTAAAATGGGTCATATTCAAAACTTCTACATTGTTGAATGGGGACCATAACAGCTGAAAAACAAAAACCTTAACACCTTTAAATAGGCTACAACATAAGGGCTGCACCTTTGCTTGCAGTGTTTAACAGGACAAATACTACAGTTTTGCAGTTCCTCATGCAAATTCAAATGTCTTTAAAGGTGCCTTTTTTCTAGGCAGAGATATTGCCCAGTCACCAGCTCCACAAAACCATAACTGGCTCCTGGAGGCATGTTGTACCTTGGTGCTTCAGCAGTGAGAGAAGCAGTGCCTTTAAAAGGGAGACCCATGTGGGAATAGGTCTGGCACTCCAGTAAAGACCAGGAATAAAAGCCTCAAACAAGTTCTATCAGAAGAAGGCTGGACGTGTTAATTATAAGCCTACATAAACATTTAAGATTATGCATGACTGTCAATACACAATGGACCATCCATGTCATCAGCAGAAGGCTTGGACATGGATCAAGCACAGAAACTCACTTGCGTTTTCAGCTTGTGCAATAAGTTATTTTCTCATTTTAAGTCAACATAAACTGTATCCAGCCCTCCTTAGGTTTGTCAGTTCCTAAATGACTTTCCTCACCCTGCAACCCCACTGCAACAATGTGGATCATCATTGTAATGGCTTTGAAAGAGACCCCAAAAAGTCCAAAGGCTTCTCCCTTTGAAGTGTCACGGACAAGCAATGTCCTACCAGTGCATCCTGTCACTGGCAGCTTTATCTGTCTCCTGAAAAATCAGCTCCAGAGCTGCAGTCCAGCTCACTGTCTACACTGTGTTCCCCTGCAAAAAGATAGGGCTTGTTGTCCAAGAGAAAACAAGTAGGCTTGCAATTTAGGTCCAGATTTTGCTCCCCAGCACTTGTGTTAAATGCTCTAGAGAGTACATTTGCAACACTAAATCTCTGATTACATTCAACCTGCATATCACGCATCTGTCGATTTAAGTAGTATTTTCCAATTCAGCTGGGTGAGCATGAAGAACGAGTTACCCCAAGCTTTAGATAGTGTTAGGTCATGAATAGGTACAAAACTTTTCAATCTATGAATTAAAAGTAAAGCTTCTTTTCTGTTTGAATACACCAGCACTTTCTTCCTGTTACCACCTAAACCACTGGGCTTCAATCTTAAGTTTTCTCACAAAGAACTGCCCAGCACCTCTGGCTGTTTGTCCTTTCTACCACTTGTTTCAGCTGAAGAAAACCCTAACAACCTTTACTTTATATCAAACAGCTATTTCCAAAGCTGCTCAGAGTCTTGGCTCATCTCCTGTTGTCCCCCTTTTCCTGTCATTCAGGATATTCATGCAACAGTGGTATAATCCTTTCTCTGAGAAAAGCTACTAGACTGTGCAAAAGGACATACAAATACTCTCTCTAAACCAGTTATGTTGGACACACCACATCCTAACTGCATCTTTCAAACGCTGGAACTCCAAGCTCTGGAAAACATTTAGCTGCATGCCTTTCTCCGCAATAAGACCTTCATGTGTTTTGTTCTGATATATTTTACTCCCTATTTGGTGAAAACGTTTGCATAACTTAAAAACAAACAAAAAAGCTCTACTGACCATATGGCAAACCTACTCTTTTGGGTTTCCCCACTTCTGCAGTGGTTCACAGTACTGGGCTTAGCTATTTTACTATTTACTATTTATAACTATTTGCTACTTACTATTTTCTATTTATTATTAACTATTTACTAGCTATTTACTAACTATTTACCAACTATTTTACTTTTTCTCAAGCATGTTTCCCTATGCTTGAGCAAACATCCCTTAATTCTTCCTAAGGTTTGTTTGCCCTTTTTCCTGAAGGGCACACACTACCCTGGACTAGATGGATCTTTTGTTGCAAGTGCTCACTGCCCACAACAAATTCTCCAAGCTGGCAGCACTGTCATTCTCTGCTCAGTGTTATGTACATGCATGCCCATCCTTTGCATGCAACCACTACATTTGGACACACGGTGTAATCAAATCTTACTTTAAAAAGCATACATATTAGTGCCTGCAGTGAATTAGTTTTTACTATGTAAAACCTATGCTCAAAAGATCCCTTCTGTATACCATGCCCTTGAAAAAACTTAATTAACATCAAAATGTAAAGCCATACTATTTACATGCATACATAAATGTGCATATATTTAGATAATAATATATCACTTAGCTTTTTTCCTCTTCTGAAAAACCTCATGATTTCTGAAGCAGAATAGCATTAACTTGTCAATATATGATCCAATAGCCACTCCTCTCACAAATACTTTTTATCCTTAGTACTGAGAAATCATTTCAGTCTGGAGACTATAAAAAACATTTGTAGTTCAAAGGAATTGATCATGCTTTTTTTCCAGATTCAGTACCTTTGAATGTGACTATGTGACATGTTGTTGAAAGCTTTACATGGCTAACAACTCTACTGCTTATTTATTATTATTATTATTATTTCAATGTCCAGAAACAGTGACTGTCACTAGCATGTCTGCCTTCAGACACAGGAAGTGATCTTAACAGAGTCAGAGTCGTTTAGGTTGGAAAACATCCTTAAGACCATCAAGTCCACCACTAAACCATGCCCCGGAACACTGCATTTACACATCTGTTAAATACTTCCAGGGATGGTGACTCCATCACTTTCCTGGGTAGTCTGTTCCAGTGCTTGACAACCTTTTTGGTGAAGAAATTTTTCCTAACTAGCAATCTAAACCTCACCTGATGCAACCAGAGTCCGTTTCCCCTCATCCTATTGCTTGTTACTTTGGAGAAGACTCCATTGCAGACAATGACTATGGCTACATAAAGCTTAGCATTTAAACATCACCCTAAAAATAAACTGCTGATTTACCACGATTTTAAGCACACACATTTCAAAGCATTGAGACCAAGATCAATAAGGGCCTACAATGCAAGCTTCAGATGCTCTCACTAGCATTCATGCTGTTGATGGGACATGGCAAGTAGTCCATACAATGCTGAAGTACCTCTGCAATAAACACTATGAGCCTAGGCTCTGAACTATACTGCTCATGCCCTTGCTTCATTTACATGCAATTACTAAGGTTTGCCTTTACATCTTCTCATGTTTGCTTGATCCCAAATATAACGGATTTTAACCCCAAATTTAAACAATATGATTCAGACAAGTGAACCATATTGAAAAACAATGTAATCCAGAACTGGATGCTTAATGTTAAGCCAAGAACACACAATTTGAATAATGAAATATTTTAAAGGCAGGATTAAATTTTTATTGTACTTTTTATTCTTGCTGCTTAATCACACCCAAATGGAAAGCATTGTGCTTAATGAAGCTACAAGATACATATTTCAGACCAGCCTGCACATAAACACAACTGAGTAAGGTGAACAGGTTATTTCAAAATCTTATTTTTTTAAAGCCTTTTATGAGACAAGTACCTTCCTGCTGGCTTTAGCCTGTTTTCCCTTCTGTTCTAAGAGTCATCTTGAATGAGGGCAGCTCTCCTTGACCACCAAGCTTTGCACTTTTCCCTGCCTTTCAGGTCTGATTTGGCTGGCTGCAAACACATCAGGTTGGAAATCAAAGTTGTCAACATCTATGTATTTCCTCAAACGGTCATTTAGGATGCTGCTGTTTGAAACTTTTACCTTAGAGGACTTGTGAGCCTACCTCCTCCTTTAGGACTTTATTGGTATCGATTGTTTACTGTGCAAGACTTAAACACAGCTCTGCTTTCTTGCCAGGGCTCTGTTGTGTCTCCTGTTTCTCTCCAAAGAGAAGAGTTAATTACAGTTTGTTTGCCAACAGTAACTGTTTGAGTACTGCAGGTTTAACTATTGGTTTAACCATATTTTAAATAGTGGATTTATAGGGTATGATAAAAACCATGAGAATCCACAGTTTTAAGTCCACTTTTCAAATTAATGCACAGCATAAATTAAAAGAGTGCATTATGTAACTACAGTACTTTACACACTTTATGTTTCAGGTACTTACTAAAGTATCTCAAGAGGCACAGGCTCCTTTCACACAGTAATTATACATAAGGCTCACAAATTAGTTTGGTCAATGTACAGCCTGGCAGTTTAAGTTTAACGTCTTGGAAAGTGCTTACCAGATCACGATCACATGGATATCAAAGTCCACAGCAGAACCTAAATCTTCCCTCTCCAGCAATATGCATGACCTCTTCCACCCACCACCCTCTGCCTTTTTGTCTCCCCAGCTATACCTGCTTCTTCCTCCCGGTCCCTCAAGCCATACCTGCAGAACACAGTATGTCACGCAGCAGTGCCACAAATATTCTCCAGCATATTTGCTCTTCAAGGGAAGGAATACAAGAGTTTACCATTAACAACTGTGAAACGCATCTTCTAAGACTTGCCATATATTATCAGCTTCTTGCCTTACTGGCTATGTAGGGGATACAGCAATGTAATTCCCTGAAGATTAAATATAAGTGACCTTGAAAAGGAGTCAGCCCACCAAGCAGATATTCCTTATTATCTGAAGCCTTCATACCTACTTGACATTAGCTGACAAAGGGAAAACACCAAGAACTCCTTTTACCTCCAACTGCTACAAATCCTCACTTCTGTATTTCTGCCCTGACAAGGTCCTTCCCCTCTACAGGGAAGTGTGATTTGCCATGCCCTGAACACAACTCTTCCCAGCTCAGCACAGCTAATTTCCCTTCATGAATCGGCAAGAGGGCATGAAGCAAATCTCACCAGCACTGCTATAGTTTAGGTAAGACCTGCAGTCATACTAGGGGTATTTTGCCAGTCTGTTAACATCACTGCACTAAGAAAGCCTTATGCAAAAGAAATCTCTGAGCTCCAGTTACTTCCCCTCTCAGGCCCAGCCATGACTGAAGAGCAAAACCCACTATTTGCAAGAGATTAAAAGTCACGGAGTAATGTGAGAATTCCTCTGCTTTAAACGCACATTTAATCCTGTACTTTACTACTTATGAAGGTGAAAGAACATACTTCTGATGGGATTAAACTAATTTTTTTTTTAAACACTCAAGCCTCAACTCAATTAACATACCTGAGTCAGAAGTCATCACTATGTGCTCTAGATTACATTTATCCAGTTCAATATTGATCTTCTGTAACTCCTCTCTCTCCAATCTATAAATGAAAAGATTACTCCTGTGACAATAAGCTGCAATGGGGCTTGCGAGATGATGAGAAGGCAGAAAGGTAGGTAAAATAATTTCCTGGCTATAAAGTTACAAAAATAATCACAGCTGAGGTTGGAAAGGATCTCCAGAGATCATCTGGTCCAAACCCCTGCCAGTTGCCCAGCACCATGTCCACATGGCTTCTGAGTATCTTCAAGGATGAAGACCCCACAGCTTCCCTGGGCAACCTGTACCAGTGCCTGGTTAACCTCACAATGAAAAAGTGTTTCCTGATGTTCAGACAGAGCCTTCTGCGTTTCAGTTTGTGAAAGAAGAAACTAAAGGATGAGAGCTGATTGTTGCATTTATGTGCATTTCCACAAGCTAAGAGTATCCTTTCTCTGCCTCTTCCAATGAAGCAGCACCTGAAGAAACTGTTAGAGTCAGTAACAATTTTGGGACATGCTAATAGAAGCTGGGAGTCCGTATGGCAAAAGTGACAGCACTCACTGCAAGTGAGCTTATTGCTCACATATGAATTTAGACACCACCAAGTCACCCAGCTGTCAAAATGCAGACTATTAAACAGTTTCTGCTTGCCATAGGACTGCTCATACAATTTAGATATGCTGTTGCTATTCAACTGAGTCTCTGATACTGTTAATGATGTTCGCACAGCTCCCACAAGATACTACAAAACACATTAAGGATTACAAGCAAGTCAACATTCAGTATTGAAACTTTTATTAAAAGCAGAAATGCGTCATTTTACTACATCTGAAAACTGTTCACGGGAGCCCTACAAGAGATCAAGTGTTGGTGTAAGAACGTACTTTCCAGAAATTAAAAAGGTAAGAACCATCAGACAGGGTAAAAAACACCAGCGCACAAAAAGGCAGTATTGCCTCACTGCCCAGCTGAACTCAGAATAAGGCAACAATAATTCATCAATAGTCTAATGCTGTTTTTTATTTAAGCTCAGGATTTTATATGCTCATGTCAGAAAATTTATATATATATAATTGAGCAAGTAATTACTTTTGTGTTGGTTGTATGAAGCCAAGATACAGCTCTTTTGTTCTACAGTTAAAATGATGTTTCAGTACAATACCTCTAATATCTTAAATATAGGCTCATCTGCACCAAGGTATCTTCAATAACATTAGCACCAGTATTCCAAAGAAATAAAACCTGGTTAATTATCAAAGATTATTTCCAGAGCACAGGAAGCACAATGGGCACGTCTGAATTCCTAGCTGTCTGTTACACAAAGCAAGAATGGCATTTGAATGGCATCTGCTCAATTTTTGCAACTTCCACTTCTCTCCCAAAATAAAACAGAAAATAAACTTGGGATTGCTAAGCAGCTCCAGTTTCCACTCACAAGAATTCACTTTTAGCTCAATGCCCTGTTTCTACCAGGACCAACTTTTCCTTCTCCGGTTTCAATTACAAGGCAAATCCTTCACCACACAATGGCATCAACCCATTTCAGCTATTGCAATTCTGCTCCTCATCCCGATACTGACAGGCATTCATGGTCTTGAATTGGTAACTTAGGCATTCCACACAGCATTTCTATAGTGGTGTCCCAAGATTCAGAGAAAAGACCACCACAACTTCCAGAAGCCCAAAACCCAAGACTCCAGAAGCCCAAAACCCAAGACTCCAGAAGCCCAAAACCCAAGACTCCAGAAGCCACTGTTCTGGATGGGCTCGCAGGGTACTTCACTCTACATGGATCCAGAAGAAGTTTCTTGAACTTAGCTGACCAGGCACCAGATAAATATAAATATCCCAGGGTTTTTCTGAGTCAGCTCATGACTTCCAATACTTTATTTGTATTTCACTGGACTCTATGGTCTATTTATAAATTGTTCATCATACAGTTGCTAGAAGTCAGCAAGTCTACTTCTGTTTCTAGTAAAACAGTACAAGTTAATTCTATGAAAACACATGTGAAAAGCTTGTCCTGTTCATCTCTTTTAACAGCATTTTTAGATTACAGGTACAAGAGTCAGATATTTGCTTAAAGCTTTATTGGCTCAATATCAGATCTTGGGAAGCTAAAGTAAGCACATTCCTCAACGCTATCATGTCCAATAGCATCCTGAGACTAACCAGCTATGGGCTGTTCAGCTTGCCTTTGTATTTCCTGTGCTCTTAATTATTTTCCCATTGCAAGGCAAACTAAAGTGGTCACCATTTAACATGTACACTGCCCCACCATCACTCCCAGAAGTGTTAAGACATACCTAAACCTTAAGGATATTCCAAACTAGAAAATACAAAAATGCGTAACACCTCTTTTACTTCTAAAAGGTCTCTTTTCAGATTCTGAATTTAAATTTCAGCACCTATGTACAGAGTTCTAGCATGTACATACATGCAAGGAGCCCGGGCCATGCTCAGATCTGTCCAGTTGCAACCTTCAGAGTACTTGACAGCAAACTCCTTTCCTGTTCTTTGACTTGCAGAACAATAAACAGGTTGGTAACATTTCCTTTGCTTCTGCCCCTTCAAATAACAGACTTGTACTACTTTGGAAATTTGTATAATTTACTCAGCATGCTTATTTGCCACTCTTCCAGTGAGGAAACGACTGTAATTGGAACAGACACTCTCAAGCGTCAAAAAGCACCAAAAACCAAATCAGCATTTAGGCAGTGGATCACTGCAGACATGTCTAACAGGGAAACAGAAGATGCCAAGAATTCATTGGAAAACAAGTTGTATCAATGCAGTTATAAAGTCTGGCATTCAGACTATGTTAAATAGTACCACCAGGCCCTTTTCTATTTCCAATTCCTGTATCATCTTAATCAAGCACTGCTCTTAAAAGCCAAAGCTCTTCCATGCTAGGTCCCAAGCACTACTACATACCTCAAGCTTGCTTCAGAAGAGCAAGAAAGGTCCAAGGGACTATCAGATGACACACATTTCAGTGCAATAAAGCACAAAATCAGAAGCACTGAGCTCATTTCTAGTCCCACCTGAGGGCCATGTGATTTCCTGTATCAAAGCAGAAGTGTCACCAAAAGGTCGCTATTCAAGTATTACTTGTAAGACAGGAGGTACAACATGCTGCAAACATGTGGCAAGGTCAAGTGAGGGCTACCAGGAAGCCAAGTACTACTCACCTTGCCTTTGCAACTGGTAAGCTTGACCACTGGAGAACTAAAGCAGGCAGAAAACTGGCTCCAGCTGAAAAGTGTTAAGAGAAAGCTGAGGAACTCTGCATTCTCACCATAGCTGGACTCAGGTTTGCTATCTGCCATCACATCTAGCCCAACTCAACTGACTACAGGATCCTACCCCCCTCCCTATTCTAGGCTGAATTCATACTGAAATAAGCTAACACACAAATGTATTACCCTTGCCCTGAAAGGGTAAACATATGTTCCAGTGTGTGGGTTTCCAGAACTGTAAGAATCTATATAGAGTTTTAACCATCAAATTTAAGTATCTAAGAAGCCTTTCTAAAACCTACTGCTTCCCTACCCTACCCCCTCAAAAAAAGGCTATTTAGTACAAAAATGGGAAACTGGAATTTGCATTACACATCCTGCTAGGCAGGAACCACCACCCCTAAACTAAATACGGTGGCACTTTAGCCCTGACAGTACAAGGTGTTTCCCTATAACTGCACTGATTAAACTGCTGCAGACACCAGACTTCCAAGTCCTTTTTAGCAGGCTTCATACTGCACAACATAAAGCAGCAGGCAATTGGCCAAAAATGGTTAGCGAAAAGGATTCCTTAAACCTCCAGCATCCAAATATAGCCCTAGCTGGTCACATGGGCTGCCATACAGTAAGTGCTCCTCACTTTACCTACCCTTTGATTAAACAGTTTGAGCTAAAAAGCATGTACTTAGAATAGCATTTCAGTTTCCAGCCCAATTCCATGAACTGTATAATCTTGCTGTACTGTCCACATTCAGACTGGCAGAAAGGAAAAGCTGATTTAAGTTTCTAGTGAGCCCAAAGTGGATCATTAGCTACAAAAAGCTAATGGAATACAATACCTACATGATTTATAACATATATGTGTATACATATAAAAGCAGCATATCTGCTATACAATGAAGCTGCCATGAAAGGCTTACTTGCTAGCAAACTCCACAGCACATGCTGATTCTTGAGTGCACCTCCATGGCTTACTCCACCTGACCTCTAGCAAACCCTGGTTTTCACATTACTATCCTTATGATGAAAGCTGATCAGCTGATTGCGTTCACTCCATAAGAACTCCATAGTTCAGCTTACACATTAAGAAACTTCACAAAATTCCTGGAGAGCACTGCGCTGGCTATTGTACTGTTGCCAGATTCCAAGTTAAACAAAAAAAAGAGAAGTTGAGTTTAGTCCTTCCTTTCTCAGTCCTTAAAGCCATGCATTACATCACAGAATGATATGGGTTGGAAGGGAGCTTAAAACACCATACAGCTCCAACCTCCCTGCCATAGACAGGGACATTTTTCACTAGATGACCTTGCTCAAAGCCCAGTCCAGCTTGTCCATGTTGAGTAGGGTGCAGGTAACAATTAAGGTTATACAATAAAGCCCTGCAACTGCACTAGTACATGTGTCACTTCTCCTTCCAAAGCTTCCCCTTGCATCAATAAGGACAAGGCCCTGTGGCAGTCAGAAAACTTGTGATTTGTGAAGATGAAGAGGTGTAAGTTTAAGTCATACCTATTATTCAACAGAAGCTGGGGGTCTGGGGGTCCTGAGAACAGCTCAACGTCACAAGGCAAGGCCCAAACATTGCATTAGCACACTTACTGTACCGTGTTACAACATTGCTCTACAGCACAGCTTTCTGCTTAAGAGCACAAAGTCTTTTATCCAGATCCAGCCCTAGTTAAGCTACTACTCTGTTACTTAAGCCAAAGCACAGTCAGGAGCAGCACTGAGCACATTCACATACCCACCGCCGATTCAGTTGCACCGAGCACCAGTTAGTTTCACATTTATGCCGACAGCCAGGCCGGCCTGGCTGCACCGAAATAACCCCCGGGTACCCAGATGTTGCGCTATTTATACCCTGGAAAAGAAAAGAAGAAAAGCCAGAAACAACCCCAACGGAACTTCACAACGGGAGGCCACGACAGCAAAGCCTTTATTCCGAGGGTGCAGAGCCCGGGCCCGCCATCCCGTGACGTGTCCACCTGAGGCTCCCGGGGCCGCCGCCGCCACCGGAGACAAAGTTCTGTAGTGCACTGACTGCTATCGTACCCAGAGTCGGAGTGTCACAGAACTTTGCTTCCGGAGGCTCCAATCCTCCTCCGGTACCGGCACCGCTATGGCCGTCTGCCAGCACAAGTTTCCCTTGCCTGGGAAGGGAAGGCGCACACGATTACGAGGTGGGGAAAGGAGCCCCCCGATCCTCCCCCGCGGCTCGGCGGAACACCCGCTGCCCGCGGTGGAAAGAGACGGAGGGCTTTCTGCTTCCAAAACCCGCCGGACCGGAGCTAACGGGCCGCCCCAAAGCGAGTCGCGGCCGAGCGGCTGCCCGGAATGCTGCCCATAGGCACCGCCGCCTCCCGCTGTCAGCCCAACCGCCGCGGCCCTGAGGCGGCCCCGGCCGCGTCCGGTATCCCCCCGCCGCCCCTCACCGAAGGGACGCGAGCGGCGGCGCCCGCCGCCCCTCCAAGCCCTCCCCTTTAGAACCCGCCGCCGAGCGCAACAGGTCCGGTCCGGTCCGGCGCGGTCCGGCGCGGTGGCCTCATCCGGCGGCGGTGCCCGTGGTGCTGCCGGTGGCGGCGGCCGGTCGCGCGCCCCGCCGCGCCGCTCCATCTTGACTTTTGCCGACGTGGAAATTTTGGGTTCGGGGACGAGCCGCGCTCTTATTGGCCGCCGGCGGGCGGGGTCGGAGGTCACGGCTGCTGCCGCCGCTCCGCGCCAAGCAGCCTCGCTCGCTCAGGCGGCCCCGCCCCGCCGCCCGACACGCCCGCACGAGGGGCGGGGCCGGCGCCGCGACGGGGGGGACCCGGGGGTTGGGGCGCGGCGGCGGCGGCGGCGCTAAGGAGGGCAGCGGGCGGGACGCGGTGCCCGCAGCGCTCGGGGTGAGCCCCGTTACCGCCTCGTCTGCGGACGGCGGAGGAGCAAAGGCCGGGTCCTGTCCTCGCCCGGAGGTGCGGAGCCCCCCGTACCCGGCGAACACCCCCGACGACACCTG
>JBCJKH010041981.1:0-10086 GCA_039877255.1 Loriculus beryllinus | reverse complement strand
GCCAGGTTGGACACAGGGGCTTGGAGCAACCTGGTCTAGTGGAAGGGGTCCCTGCCCATGGCAGGGGGTTGGAACTGCATAAGCTTTAAGGTCATCTCTTCCAACACAAACCAGTCTGTGTTTCTATGATACTGGCTGATCGTAAACTGAATATATGTATGTTAAAAAATAAACCAGTTTTCTAACTCCTGTATTCCATAAAAATAGGAATGTAGCTTTTTATGAGGAACTGCTAAAACAGCCATGAAAGTGATACATCCTCTCTGTGTGAGGACACAAAATTGGTAAGTGTAAAACATCCATATGTTCTAGGAGGACAGGGTCACTAAGATAATACCTTCTGGAAAGTTAGAATGAAAATACTAGTAATGAAAATAGTTTTGTTGGATTCTTTTTTTTTTTTTTTAGAAAAGAAAATGTGAAAATCATTGACAAAATTATTACATCCAACTAATATACATTTGAATGTTCCTTAGTTTATCTCACATCTCTTTTACCACAGATAATAATTCTACAATAGCTAAAAGTAAGTGATGTGACTCTCAGTTATATTGTACAATGCATAAAAACTGTCTGTGTTAATGCCTGTCATAAAATCATAGCTGTTAGGTTTTTAGTAGTGTTTTGAAGACTCTCAGTCACTTCCAGCCCCCATAGAGGATTCCTCCACCCCCATCAGCGTCCTCTCCTTCTTCGCTGGTTCCTGTTTGTGGGCTTCAGGAGACTCTCTCGATACTTCACGTTTGTGTGGAACAGTCGGACCATCTCATGGTCTTTGTTATCCAATACTCTGGGCAGAAAGAGAGAGGACTTCTGTGTTCTGCGAGTTTTAAAGCCCCTTCTGGGTCGTCCTTTCCCGTTGACTGAGACATACCAGAGTCTCTCTGCACTGGCTTTGCGCTTAGTGCCTGCTCTGTTAGGCACAGTTCGGTAGAGACGGGATGCATAAGTGTTGTAACCCAGTTCATGGATCCTCTCCACAAACTCACACTCTGCATTATAATTTTCCTGTAAAGAAAACATGCCAAAGTTTAAGAAAGATCATATGAGTAACAGATCTCTTCTACCTCCAGAAGATTGGACTAAAGTCTTAAGCAAGACTCAGTTTTAGGATAAGGACAGCAATATGTGTGATAAGAAAAACTGAGACTTCTTGTGCTATGAAAGGTAAGCAGAAGAGAAGCACTGAGACTGATTTGCAACAAGGCACTCCCTATCAGCACTGAGAGGATACTGTGGATCACAGACAGAAAGAGACCAAAAACCAATGTGAAAACAAAAAATGTCGTGTCAACAGCAATCAGTACTCTGCTGATTGATTGTTCTGCTGTAAATGTGCTGGTTCTGTGCTTACTGATCTAAATACGCCTGTGAACCTGATGGATTATTGCAGTGCTGCCTATCAACCTTTGCCATCTATTAAAAAGGTAAAATCCCACAGTTTAATGTAAAATCTGGCTCTTCAATTGGTAGTCTTTCACACCTAGTTTGTTATGGATATTTGAGCAGTAAAAAAAACATCTTTATGAGGCTTCTTTGTTTGCTTAAGCATGACAAAATGAAAGCACAACCTGCCCACCAGTGTGTTCCTCCAAAGTGCTAGGCTGCTCCTTTACCACAAACCCTGAGGGAGAATATGCACCCATCCTGGGTGCTCACATTTTACATGAGCTGTCAAAATCTCCCCATTTCATCTCAACTGAGAGAAAACTGCAAAAGCCTGTCGTGAGGACTCCTTCCTCCTCCCTGAAAGCAGTAGGAACAGAGCAAATAAAGGACCTCCCACACTGTGCATGTTTCCTTAACTAACATCATCTTTGCTGTACCTGCGTGATGAGGATTTCAGTATCTAACATGTAAGGCCCTGAGGCAGAGGGGAACTGTTACCCTGGTCTTCACTGAGGTTTTCTTATTTCACATCTCCTCTGTGGAGGACATGGGAAGCGCACAGGTAGCCAAGCTGGGGCTTGAAAAGCAATATGCTCCATTAACAACATGCCTTTAATGCTGTTCAGTCACCAGAATGCTGATAGGCGTTTAATAAGGTTTTAAAAGACTTCACATGTCTCAGCTTCACAGCTGTAAACCGGAAGTGCCCTTCCTCGCAAGGACAAGGGTTTCAGATGCTGCGGTGCTGGAGCACACGCAATTACCAGATGTAGGTAGATTTGTTCTGCTGTCTGCCTCAGTTCTGCTTGTCGAGGGTTTACCAGAGAGGATAAACCTAGAGGATTATCACAAATCTGCTAAGGATACAAATGAATTCTGCAGGCTCAACAAATTCATTTTATTAACATGGGGAAATTGGTGAGCCAAGGAATAGCAGAGTTATTGCAATACTGGTTTTTCTGATGAAAAAGAAAAAAAAAAAGTTGGAGAGAAAGAGGTTTTCCTGGATTATCCCTGCAGCTCTGAAACACAAATCTGAAACAGTTTCTCACAGACTTGAGCTGGAACAGCAAAAATTATCTTTTCTTAGTTGTTCACAAACCTTTTGTGGCTGATATTCTTTGGCACATGACAGCTGAACAAACTTCAGGATGGCCTGATGCTCCTCACACTAGAAAGGGAAGTCCAGGAGAAGAGGGTTCTCTGGGCTATCCTATTGTAGGATTCTCTGGGCTGTACTGCTCTAAGCAAACAGCTTTTTATTCAGAATCTTTTAGTCTTGTTTTAGTTAAGTTTAATTCATTTGGAGGAAAAACAAGAAGAAAGAAAGATGAAAAAGAACTTGAAAATTCATCCTTCCCATTAATTTCTTCGTGGCAACACTGGCTCTCAGCTAATGGAGCAACCTTCATCAAAAAAGACACTCACTTTAACCAGAATACTAACTGGAAGCATAGAAGTGGCCAACCTTAGCAGGAATTGTTTGTGATCTGCTTTGATCAGTGTGCATCACATGAGACGCATTAGAGAAGCTGGGTCGTAAACACTACCTGATCATTCTTAAGAAGGTGGAGTAAAATACCTTAAATGAGGAGTGAATACATTAAATGAGGAAACTGAGTTGATTTTGTTACCAAGGTGGCATTCAAGTGGAAAAAGCTGACATTGCTTGAGGATATATTATGCTGTTCAAGTTGACAGAATCTTATCTAAGGACTGGTTGGAGGAAGCAAATTCTACATAGCCATATTTACCCTCCTCAAATCTGTTTCCATACCACGGGATTCCTGGAGAAACTGCACAGTATGGCTGTTAGACCGTAGGAGATCACAAGATTGCTAGGGATGCAATCAAAGACAATTAAAGAAATTTAGGGAGGTAGATAATGTGTGTAGAATGCAAGGAAGTCTAAGCTGAAGTGTTTCGTTCGCTGAGGTGAAATATTGGCTGGACTGAAAAGGCAAGGTTCCCACTAATATCAGCAGAGCTTAGATTTTACCTCAAAGACCAGGACAAAAAAAATAGCTCAAAGGAGTAAAATAAGGTGTTTATTTTCACCTTTATCTTCTTGCACCTCATACTTCTTTTCCTTGCTATAGCCCTGCCTTTTAGTACCTGTAAATTCTTTCACTGTCCAGCCAAATGCTCTCTGCAAAGAAACTCCTGTCAGTAGGCTGCTTTCTTGTAAGAGATGCTCATTTACTTATGGATATTTGTGATCCAACATGTCTATCCTCTGCTAGTGCCCAAGATCCACAGCAAATACAAGCAAAAAGAAAATAAGAACACAGCTTCTTTCCACTTTAAAAAACATACCAATTTGTTATCTGCAGCAATTCCAGGCAGAAATCTGTTGTAACATTACTCTCTTCTCTCTAAATGGTTATTTATAACAAATCACTGCTCCCCACTATGCCCCTTCTTCCCATAGGAGGTGACAGGCAGACATCAATCTTAAGTACAACTTACTGATGCATAAAGTCTGCCCCTTTTGTTCATGGCCAGATATCTGCCAGAGAACAACCCCTTGATGGCAACGATTCCAACATCAACAGCAGTTATTTCAAGAATACCTAGAAACAGAAAAAAGTTATGAGATATGTTGTTGCTCCACCATCACGTGTAATTTCCTGAGATACATTTGAACATCTGCTTACCTGCAGAGTGTGATTCACAGCTCTTGCTACCTCACATCAAGATCACAGTGCAACCATGAGTTAAAACAGACTATTATTTGAAACAGTATAAACCAACGATGTGGGAATTGCTTCAGACAAGCTTGGCCAGAAATCCTGAGATGTCTGATTGAGACTGAACTATTTAAAAAGTAAAAAGATCTGACAGTGAACTAGAGGTTCACTTAATCCTATATGTATATAAAAAGTTTAAATCCTCTTTAATTCTTACTAACACAAGAGCTCTTGACTTATTGAAACCAGTCACAAAGCTCCCCATTGCAGGACAAAGCCCTTGTTGAGGTCTCCAGGGGGTAAATCAGAGCGAGTTCGCTGCATTTTGGAGCCAGGTATATAAGCATGAAAGGGACTTGTCATTTAAGAGGTCAACATAGCCCTCCAGACAAGGACATTATGACTGTCCAAGCCAAATTAAAAGGAAGGGGATTTTCAGGCTGTCAAAGATGGGGTCTCAAGAACAAGGAAAGCATCGTAGGTGAGGCTGGTGCAATACCTGCTAAAGCGTTTATGTCCAGCCAAAGGTGCCACAAGGTTGACGGAGGCACAAATGTCTTGAGAGATGTAGCATTATACATGCAGGACTCTGTGGCTTGTTCAGATTCTACTCTCAATTCCGTTAATGACTTTTCCTGAGTGTCTGAAGGCAAGAGGTGCCCCCTGCACTCAAACCCATTGCTGTCTATTGAAAGCGATATGGCAAAGCCCACGCCTGTCCCCTCTGCAGAGCTGGATTACCGGCCTGGGAGAGTTGGGGTGGGTTTGATACAGCTGTTTTGAATCAGGCCCCGGATCAATGCCGAAGGATGCCTCCTCCAGGCTTTGATAGTGAGGGGGGTTTTCTCTAGGAAATAGTGGTTTTCCTTTGTGGACTTTAGATAGATCCCTGAGGTCTCCGTTATCTCTGTATGCCATCACCAGGAGGGATTTACTCTTTCTGGGATGGGGGGGCCGGGGCCAGGCTGTACCCTGCGCTCCCCCCGGGGCAGCGGCAGCGCTGATCCTGCTCTGCTCCCTCCCTTCTACCGCCCTCGCACAAACTCCCTCACTCCCCACATATCCCGTTTCATCTTAATTACCGCCTATCCGCGGCACATGTCAAAGGGGACAGATGTGATTTAGCCCGTGGAAGCTCAAGCTCCCCGTGGGAGACGAGCTGAGGGAGGTAACGGTAGTCTGCTGCCCGTTGGGGAGGGTACCGGTTGCCCAGCGGTCCGGGCTTGGGCAGGGCTAGCGTGGGAATCCTCCACTGGGGTGAGGACAAGTGACAGGTCAGGCGGGATGAGCAGGGTAGGGTCCCGGTCCTCATCGGAGTGGGGGGGATTTAGGGATCCCGTTCTGAGCCCCACAGCCGCAGGGCAGGTCTCCACTCTCGGGACAGGGGTAGAGGGGGCTGCCTCTTCGAGCCCGCCAGCCCCCGGATCCGAGACGGGATATCACTGAATCCGGCGAGGGGAGGGCGACAAATCTCCGGCACTGGGGGTACCCAAGCTCCCTCGCCGAGGAGTCCTGGCGGAGCCACCGCACGTCCAGCTCCGGCCCCGGGCAGGAGGGGAGGCGGGAGCGGCTTCACCACCGCCCCGTCCAGCACTGTCTCCGCCGTCGCCACAGCAATTGGTCCGAGGGAGAGACCCCCCCCCCCCTCCCGGGGACGCGGGATGGGGAGAAGTGTTGCCGGTACTCACTGTAGACGCTGTTTTTCTCCAGGGTGCCGTTGATCCTGCCGCTGGGGTGGATCTGGAGGTGGTACTTGGTGGCACAGTAGAGCTTTCTTCGCCGGGGCGCTCCTCCGAGGTGCTCGTAGACGCCGCCGCGGCCACCCGCATCCCGGCGCTGCCGGGGGTGGCTCGGGTGGGCTCCGGTGGCCTTCCTCGGGGCCCACGGCTCCTGCAACAAAGTCAGGAACAAGATCCAAATTATAACCATTGTGGCATGATGGCCGCAGCCCTTAGTCTGCCGGGGAGATGGAGGCTTGGAGCAAATGGCACCACGGGTCCCATTAAAGCCGTCTTGCTAGCAGCACTCCGAAGTTGCAGAGCACACACTGTTTCGAGCCGCGAAGCATTGGCAAGATTTTATCGGCCCCGAACTGTCCCTTTTATCTGTTTCAGATTTACTTAAATCAATAGACATCAGCAAAGGCCACCGAAGAGTCCCAGCTGTTGGTATTAGATGGAGCTGCCATGATCAGCCTTCTCCTTGGGTTTCTAGCTAGACAGACGGCATGCAGGAGAGACAGAGGCAGGAGAAGGGAGGGGGAGGCAGTGAAGAGGGTGACACCCGCTGAATTTCGGCAGAGACTGCGGGGGAAATAGTTGATCGACGGAGCATAGAAATAAAAGCCGCTTCCTGCAACAATAGCCTGATCTGTGACCAACTGATACAAAGCAGAGGAGGCGAAAGGTACCGCTCTCGTGTGAACTCCCAGAGCGCCGCGTGGATAAAATTACACAGCATCGCCCCGACACCCCGCAAGGAGAGGAAGGGGGGGGGGTTAGCTGCTGCTCCTACCCCGAGGAGAGGAGCGGAGCCTCCGCCTGGTCACAGCCGCGGTTGGTTTGGGGGGGGGGGGCGGAGGGATGCTCGGGGTGGACATCTTCCACCCGCCTCGCTTTGTCCCCCGTGTTGAAAGCAAACAGTTATTAGTAAATCAAACAGCTCACGGTTACAGATACGCATTTTTTGTAGGGTCTTTTAGTCATTTCTATATTAACGCTAAACCCGGAGCGTTCTGATATGCAAGAAGCTGGAGCATATCCTTTTCCTTAACTATGGTACTCTTTAGCTCTAGCAGAGATGCCCCCGCTACCGCGTATCTTCACACCCCTTCCTACGAGTTCCAAAGGTGATGGAGCTGCTTAGGAATAAATAGAAAAGAAGGCAAAAGGTACAACAGCTCCGGGATTTGCGCTGTTCCCTGTGTGTGCAGCTCAAAGGCGGCTCGTTAATCAGATTTGCATCTGAAACAGGCAGTAGGAGTTTTAGGGAAGTGTTTGGGAGATAATTAGTATTAATGTGTTGGAAGGGCACATAAATACACCTTTGAAGTAAGGCACGTCAGGATTCAAGCGTTTGACCTTGATCAATCTAGGCTTTTTTTTTTTTTTCCTTTTTTTCCCTTTTTTTTTTTTTCTTTTTCCAGAATGGGTGAACTTGAAGATAAAAAATATTTTAAAAGACATTTTTATGTAGAGCACGAAAATTTTCTCACACGGCTTTAAAACTAAACAAGAAGCTTTTACTAGTGGGAAAATTAAGGGATACAACCTTTCCCTAACAGGAATCGCAGAAGGGCGAAATGACATCGAAAGATTCTCCCAACTTTAAGCTGTGCTTAATATTTAGTAGCTCTTCAAGGCTTTTCATTATACAGTCGCCTGGATTAAAAAGAAACACATAACTCTCTTCTTTCCCAACCACCCCTCTACTCCTTCCTCCCCCTTGTCCTCCCCGCAAGTTAAGCCCCAGACTCGCACGAAGGGTTTGATCTGGGGATGATAAGTGTTTGTACAATTAATTCTTTATTGCCGTGCTCCTGCAAAGCCACTTCCAGGCTGTCTTGCAGTTCCAGTGCATGTAGTAAAAGTAAACCACTGGAAATTCAAATAATTAAAGCACCGTATATACGGGAAAATACGAGAACAGAAACACGGTGGACCCCAATCTTGGCGTGTAGCGGGACTCGTTGCTTGCGGTATAAATCGTTCAGTCCTTCCCAAAAGAAGCAGCCCTTCTTCCCAAGAACCCCTTGGGAATCGGGTCGTACAGACTCGGACCTTCTGTCGAGCTACAAGGCAAAAGTGGTGGCAGAAAAATAACTGAACGTGGAAGCCTCCTGGAAGATGCTTTCAGCGGCAAGGCGTGAAGGCGAGATAAGACTTAATTACTGCCAGTAATTACAGCCATCTCTTCCGAGGACATATCTGGTCCGAGCAGCGCATGGATGTGCAGCTGACATTTTACAGTTTGGGATTTGCTGGCAAGTTTTCATTAAAAACACCCCCAATGCCACAAGACCCGCCCCCCCCAAGAAACCCCAAAGCTTAGTGGGTGGAAGAGTAGCACATTAATGACTCTGCTCAAATTGCTTCCATCTTGATCACATCTTCGTAATTAGCACCATCATCTACAAATCTTTCCGCCCTGGGCATCTGACACAGGCTTCCCAGCGCTGTGTATTTTGCTTGTTAGGGAGGGCAACACTTAACGGCTCTGTCATTAACGGTTCCCTTTTAAAACGAAACGAATACAACCTCCACGGAAACAGCAAAGGGTTTGTAAGTCTCGCTTAGTACAACACTGAGTAGCAGGTAACCTGAAGTTGTGATCGAGCCAGACATCTTTACAATAAAACATGAGCCCACTCTTGTGTTTTCAGTTGTCTGGTGACCATTTTTTTGCGAACTAAAAGGGTCCCTTTGATGTGGTCTCATTCTAACAGGGGTGGGGGGGATGTCAGATGTGGGCTTGCTGGAAATATTTTTAATTATGCCCCAAAGCTTCTTATAATACCAAAGTAATAATCACAGGGAGTAGTTTGAGTCTGTTACTTCACGTGGAGGGGAAAATGCGCTCTAGTATGTAATGTAGTTACAACTGCATTAGGATTACAGCCGATAACGAGCCATTAAGTGGCTTGGAATGAGTATTTTCGGTGGAATAGCGTTTCTCCTGGCTAGAAGAGGGTATTTGGGACAGATTTTTTTATCCTTACACCATGCACACAGTAAACACCCAAAGCACTTGTCTTCTTCACTTACAGATTCGGGTAAGTGCGTCTGAGATCTTCACAGCAGAGCAACGTATAGTGCCATTTAAATATTAAGTAAATAGAAACATAAGGAGGGAAGACCCCGCAAACCTCATAAAATTCTGAAAGCCCCTTCCTCCCCTCCCCCCTTTAAAAATGCTGATTGGGCTTAATCTGTAATAAGCATTACACATACACATTGTGTGACAATTCCGCTTGAATTGGGATCAGGCTTTACTCCGTGGTCCACTGCCCTAGCACTGATTTATGACCAACCTGTTACTTTAACGAGAAGGAAGTTACAATTTGTAGAGCAATAAATAGCCAGGCAGTGGGAGGATCCCCCAGCAGAAAACAAGAGCCCTCCTCCTCCAATTAAAACTCCATCCTAACTCCACTGTGGGCCGTGGGAAGGGCTCAAAGCAAACACCTCGGTGCCTATTAGGGATCTGCTTGCAATGTGTTAATGTCATCTCCCGATCGGGGCTCTCCTACCCGGTGCAGCCTGCTCACACCTGCTGGTAGTGAGAAGAGCTTCTAAATTCATTTGATTTTATACAACTATATCTTGTTTTCTTTGTGGTTTCCTAGCAGGGCTATCCCATACCCTGTGAACAATATAATCTTGTTTAAATGACTTTCCAGACCACACAGCCTCACATTACCCGGCTCTACAAGTGTGGGCAATGCTGTTTAGTGTGTTGGACACTATTAACTCCCTGAAAGCAGGATGAAGGGAGAGTAGAAGAGGAAAGTTCTAGGGAGTAAATTCATGGCTTTCCAGGTTCGGGATGCTTTCTCAGGTGGAGAAAATAAGATTTAGGTCCATTCAGATGGAAAGAGACAAAGAATTCTCTAAAGGCAGTGTTAAACACCTATCAAGCTTATAATTTTCCCCTTTATCCACTTCATATGAAGTGGTTTTCATGTTTACAGGTACTTTTTATGGTTCATGAACAATGTGAAATATTCAGATTATGTATTCTGTGCTATGGTGCACTTAATACATTAGTTTAGAATTCTTAAGCTTCTGAATTTAAATAAAAGAATGCGTGATTTTAGCTGATACTGATATTAACATCTGCTAATTTAGCTATTATATGTATTTTACAATATCTATTTTTATTATCTAGAAGAAATCTGGAGAGGGGCTTTGGACAAGGGCTTGTAGGGACAAGACAAGGGGGAATGGCTTTAACCTGACAGAGGGGAGATTGAGATGAGCTCTTAGGCAGAAGTTCTTCCCTGTGAGGG
>JBCJKH010041979.1:0-20471 GCA_039877255.1 Loriculus beryllinus | reverse complement strand
CCTGTGGTGCAGACCATGGTGAGTCAGGCTGGCCCCCTACAGCCCATGGAGGTCCATGGTAGAGCAGACATCTATCTGCAGCCCATCAGGACCCCATGCCAGAGCAGAGGGGTGCCCCAAGGAGGCTGTGACTCCGCTGGAATTCTGTGCTGCAGCGGGCTCCCGGCAGACCCTTGTAGCCCCATGGAGAGAGGAGCTCATACTGGAGCAGGTTTGCTTGAGGACTTGTGACCCTGTGGGGCACCCACACTGGAGCAGTCTGTTCCTGAAGGACTGCACCCCATGGGAGAGACCCATGCTGGAGCAGTTAATGGAGAACTGTCTCCCGTGAGAAACAACCCATGCTGAAGCAGGGGAAGAGTGTGAGGAGTCCCCTTCCTGCAGAAGAAGGAGCAGCAGAGACAATGTGTGATGAACTGAGTGCAACCCCCATTCCCCATTCACTGCACTTCCTGGGTGAAGAAGGTAGAAAACTTGGGTGTGAAGTTAAGCACAGCAAGAAGGGAGTGATGAGAAGTGTGGGTTTTTTTCCTTAAGATTTGGTTTTATTTCTCATTATCCTACTTCTGCATTGACTGGTAATAAAATTAATTTTCCCAAGTTGAGTCTGTTTTGCCCATGACAGTAGAGTTGCCAAATGATCTCTCCTCGTCTTTATCTTGACACATGAGCTTTTTGTTATCTTTTCTCTCCCCTGTCCAGCTGAGGAGGGGGAGTGATAAAGCAGCTTGGTGAGCATCTGGTATCTACCCAAAGTCAACCCAGCACAGTGGCATTTAAATATTCTCATACAAGTGAAACGAGCAGGAATTTATTTTTTTGTTTTACTATTAAACATTTGTGGATGGCAGGTCAGGCTATCTCCTCTGAAGCCACAGTACTTGGACCAGTTTGGCCTGGCAGTCTTTCCTTCAGCAAGTGAGGCCTGTCTGGCTCTGCAGGCTGGGAGGTCACCCACAGAATGGGACCCCCCACCCCCAGCACCACTGCTGGACCTCTGACAGCCCAGAACACTATTATTGTTAACATAACAGCAAGATTTCTCTGTGCAATTAGGACTAGGTTGGCAACACCAGGGCTGTCTAATAGCACAGAGACTTCACAAACATTAAGTAAATTTAATTGAGTATATGCTTCTTAAACATTTCTTCAGGGATCCGTTTGGACCTGCCTGGGGCCAGTGCAGCCACCACTGGCAGCCTGGCCTTGTGCTGATGCTGAGTAGACTAGGATGGTCCTGAGCCTCATGAACTCCTGCTGGCCCATCAGAGCACTCTGGCCAGCAGCAGCTGTCTCTCTGTGGCAGTGGTCAGGGGAGAGCAAGATCGGGCTCTCAGCTCCCTTGGTGCCTCTGCCACTCTGGTCCCAGGGAAAGTGCTGTGCTTTTCCTCCTGACTCCTTCCTTTGAAACCCTTTCTGCTTTGCAGGGGGATTAGATCTCTGTGTGCTTGATCTAGGATTTGTGTGTGATTCTGCTTTCCTGGAAAGAAGAAGAGGAGAAATAAAAATATTAGGGCAGTTTCTTTCACCAGTGCCACAAGTCTCATTACTCTGTTCAGATCACAGGAGTATCCATGCAGTTCCCTCTGCACGACCACTGCAAAACCAGCTGGCTACGTTTGCTTGTAACTCACTACAGGGCCTGCTGAAATCGAAGGAAACAGAAAAGAACAAGGTTCAGCTGTTGAAGCTGTGGGAGTTAAAGGGCAGGTAGTGTGCAGGAAGCCTGTGTTCTGTACTTACTAATTTCTTCTTAAAACAAATAAATACTTACATATATAAGCTTCTTAAAACAGGCTTCTTCAAGGGTCATATAAGAGCACTATATGGTTTAATGAGGAGAGACAAAAATGAACTAAAAAATGTAGCAAAGGAAAGTACTGAAACAGAAGTTGAAGACCTGTGCAGAGCTCAGGGTCTCCAAAAGCAGAGAGAAAAGGTGGATAGAAAAGCAATCAAAGTTTGCCTATACTATTTAGAAAAAAAACCTCTTGGCTGTTATGCTTTTTTTGTCTAAGTCACTAGATTTAGCTAATAATACTGTAAAGTTAGGTGAGATTATTTCACTGCCATTTCTCATATCCAATATATGAGTGCAAATAACCAAAGTACACATTTGGACCTAAACTAATCCCAAATAGTAGATGAAAGTAGATATATATATATATATATATATATATATTAGCATCTTTCCGTCTGATTTTGAATCCTGTATCTTGGGAATATTTGGAAGAGTTAATTGCATAATTGGCTTCTACACTTTCCCAAGAGGTCCTATCTAATACTTTCAGAATCTTGTTACAAAAGTTAATTAAAGCATCTCCAGCACATTATCATTTGCTGCAATGCAAGTAAGATTAATACATTTAAAATGTCTAAGATACAGTTGAGAAAACAAATGATTAAGAACTTGTGACTAAAGCTTTATATTTGGCTATTAAACCATCTACTTAAAGCTGTAGAAACTTGAAAGTAAACCCAAGTAAACAAAAGAGGTGACATAAATAGGAATATGTGAAAAGGAGAAGTGAGAAAGACTATTTCTTTATAAAATACGCATCAAAAGTTTGTGCTGCACCAAAAGGCACTCAGTGTAGTACAAGTCACTTTCTCTATGGGAGAAACTTTTCAGGTTCTTGTTTTTTATAAATAAGATATGAGGGAGAGTTTCCATGAACACTTTACAGGTAATATAAGATATACAATTGAACTAAAGGAATGCATGGAAGAAGCACAGCAATTCTGGATTAAAATAGTTAGGAAATTTTATTACAATGATAGCTTTTTTTTTTTTTTTTTAAGGATAAAGAACGGGAAAAAAAAGACATAATTAATTAATTAAATAATTAAATAAATAAATAATATAAATAATAAATAATATAAATAATAAAATAAATAAATAAATAAATAAATAATAAAATAAATAAATAAATAAATAAATAATAATTAATAATTATTAATTAATTATAGACATAATTAATTAATTAAATAATAAAAGGAGCTGTAAAACAGAATCAGGATTTTGCATTCATTAATGAATTTTTTCTCTATCACGTATTTTAATTTTTTTGCATTTACTGAGCAGAATCTGTGAGAGCTGCACAGATCAAGTAGTGTAACTATGGGGATTTTTTTTGTACAACTGAAGTAAGATGAAGAATCTGTGCAGGCAGTTCAAGGCTTGTACGCACTTGCTGAAGAAATGTTGCCAGCAGCGAGATCCTTTCATATGTAATTATGTAAATACAACACATGTAGAGGAGGAGACCTCTGGTGGAGGAAAGATACTGAAGAACAGGTTTGTTGCACTGGAAAAGAAGATGAAAAACAATAACGTAGGAGAAGCTGGATATTTTACAAGCCATAGATATCACTCATTTCAAAATGCAGCTTTAAATCTTAGCTCCCATTAGCATTCCTTGAGCTACTGTCAAGCTTACCCTGATTTTGTTGCTCTCTTGAAATGAAGCTGTCAAGATTTCTGATCCTGGAAGTCCAGAACAAGTTGAGACATGGAAGAAAAAGTATGCCTAGGAGACAAATTTGGTTTAGATAGTGTAACTATAAAGCTTCATAGTTCTGAGACCTAAATATGAATTCATTTAAATTTCTTTACCAGTATTATCATATTATTTGCAATTATTTTCTCAAATGCAAGGCCAAGTCATTCATTACATAGACATACATTTGTTACTGGCAATTTGACCAGTATGTGGAGATCTGTAGCATAAATAAATGAAAATTTTTGAAGGCACCAGAAGAAATGGCAAAACAAGGGTTAAAAGAATGGCCTGAAATAATGATAATAATAACAATAGTAAGGAATACCGTTCCTAATGGTCCACTGATTTCAGAATAGAATTTTGTATCAAGACCAGAAAATCTGCTTTCTTGTAAAAGAAAGTTTTGCCAGCAAGACCCTTCAGTCTAACAAGAGGGGCATGGTAACAAGGTTGCAGAATAAAGCATATACTCCTCCTTGTTCTGTTTGCCTACCAGGAAAACAGACATTCAAACCCTCTTCCCAGACAAACAGAGAAAAACACACAATAAGCAGTAATCTTGCCTAAAATTCAGAATCTACAGCATTGTTGATGATAAAGAACTTCAGGGATGTGATAAAGACTCCATAACTGGCATCCTTTATACACAGCTATGTATGTAAGCCCAGGCTGCTTGGGCACACCCACCTTTGAGCTTGCATGTGTGGGTGAATGAAATGTACAAGAGTGTCAGTTTATGAAAGAAACTTTACAGATTGCTGTAAATAAATAACACTAAGTGAAAACTTGCCCTGAATATTGTTACACATTTTTTCTGTGAAGTAGACCACCTCAAACCATTAGCATAGAGTGAATAGGTAATGATTCAAAAATTATGTGTTATAACTACATTTATTATTTTTACAAAACTTCTCCTTTAGAAACATTAAGGTTGCTATGTCTTGTGAACGACCGTTTGTTCTGAAATTATTAATTCACACATAGCTATTTTCATCCTTACCCTTGAATGGTCACCCCATTCAGATTCTTCAATTAAGATCTTCCCAGTTAAGGTACAAATAGAAACAAGTTTGCTGTTTAACAAAGACGAAAAGAATGTTGCGCAGAATGCCTAATTCTTCTAGCTGCATTTCCAGCCTCTGCTACTGCCTCACACATACCTAGTGTGCACTCCCAGTGTTAGAAAATAGCTTGCGGAAAGAAACACAATACTGTTGAATAATCACGACAACTGGTGGCTGCAAACAGACTTCCACTCTGTGACTATACTTTTAGAACTTACCATGAACGCTCTGATTAGCAGTGCCAGTGGGGTGTAACTTCTTTGATGGAAGTCTATATCTAAATTGTAAAAATAGCAAAGCTGGGTGTTTATGCAAACCTTCATAAAGAAATGCAAAGGCATATGTGAAAGTATAGTAACATTTTTACAAACAAGCATTGTAACTTCCAGGAGCTATTCTGTAACCTTTGCAGGTATATTCAGCGTATTGTATGTGTGAAGTGGGCCATAAGTACCCCGATAATTTTAACCAAGCTCCTAACTACTGGACCTGCGTATCCCGACCTGCTGCAGCTGGAGACAGGCGTTCCCTCAACTTGGGCGGGTTTGCAACCGGACTTTCAGGTTCACTAGCTTGAAAGCAGCGGCTTTGCTTAAGACATCTCATTTCCCTACACACCCGGGTACAAACCTGCGAACAATCTTAGAAATAAACGCAAGACGAGGGATACTGAAAGTAACGCCCCCAGCAGCACAGCACTGGCGTGGTTTCTCCCCTTTCTCCGATGTAGAAAAGTTCGGAGGAGCCGCCGCTGAACGCGAGCGCCCAAAATGGCTGCCAGGCTTGCGCCGGCCACGCGGCGCGGCGTGCCTTAAGGCCGCTCCACCAGCAGAGGCCCTCGGCGCTGCTCGGGCGTAGGAGGGCAGCTCAGGAGGCAGCGCTGCTGGGGCGGACAGCGGGAGTCGTGGCACGTCTCCAAACACGATGTAAACTGAAGAAGAGGAAAGATGATACAGTGAGGAAGGTGAGTGGGAGATGGGGGCGACAGCTGAGGGACAGCAGGCAGGGATTGGCTGACTTGTGCTGGCTGGGGCAAGTGGCAGAGGGGAGCTGCATGCAAATATGGGTTTGCCACGTGAAAGTGGCAAGAGAAAAAATCAAGTGTGGAAGTGAAGGGCTGTGCAGGCTCACAGGTGCTACAAACTTCCAGTTAGTTTTGGAAAACAAAAACAAAAATGACAAAAGGAGACTCGGAAAAGTTTGTGTTGGTGCCTCATAGGTGTACTTGCCTGTTCTGCCAGTTAGTAGCTAGCAATTCAGTGTATCCTGTGAGAACAGATACCAGATCTTTCGCAGCCCAGAAAGCAACCGTATCCTGGGCTGCATCAAAAGGAGCGTGACCAGCAGGTCGAAGGAGGTGATCCTGCCCCTCTACTCTGCTTTCATGAGACCTCACCTGGAGTATTGTGTGCAGTTCTCAACATAAGAAAGCCATGGAACTGTTGGAACAAGTCCAGAGGAGGGCCATGAGGATGATCAGGGGACTGGAGCACCTCCCTTAAGCATAGATAAAGTTCAGTTAAAAATATGTTCCACGGTAACCCTTTCTCTCTTTTCTTGTAGACTGTAACACACATTGATAAGATGGCAGAACAGTTGCTGCAGTCTTCCTTAATTTGTTGAATTTCTAAGAACATCCTTAATATCATATTGTGTATCACATATTAAAACAAGATCTTTTCTCAGATTCATATATCTAGTCCTTAGCAAATGAGGCAAATATCAATGTTAAGTTTACCTTATAAGTTGCAAAATAAGATGTAAAGAAAGGAAACCTGTGCTCTTACATCTTCATTACTTACAAACTAAGAGCCATGTAATAAAACATGAACTAATACTTATTTTTAGAATGTATTTTTCCAAGCTGCCATTTTCATATGGTTTACTCTTTAAAATTCATAAGCCTGAACAAAAAAATATTTCCTTTGACTTTTAACAAATTCTTCACATAAGCAAGTTTTTTAGAAGTTAAATCTAATTTGTAATATCAACTGGAAAGCAGAGTAAGAACACAAAAAGCAGGTTGCTGTGAAAATAACCACCAATTACAAGCTTTACTGAGAAAAAAATGCATGTTTTATTTCAGAACCAATCTAATAACTTAAGCAATTTTCAAAAATATACATTTAAAATCAATTGTTTGTTTTCCCCAAAATTGAGCGATGTCATAAGGTTCATAGCTAGGTTGCTTTCAGAAGATTAAAAATAATGTAATTATTTTGAGCATGGACTGGTTTGAATCAATACAATTGAGTGAAAACCAGGTCTAAGTTATTACTAAGCTTGGTATAAATTACCTGATCATTCTTATAATGATGTTAAAATTACTTTATTATCTCAGATTTGAATACCCTTGCATCTTTAATGTAATTCTCCTTAGAAAAATCCTGTCAAGCAGGAAATTACTAATAACTTCTATTCAGAGCTTGGTAACTGAAGTCCAGAAAGCTAAAAGGTATGCCTAGATGGATATATATGTAGCTGATGAAACTCATTCACTGAATGCTAACATATAAATTGGGGGGGAGCTTATAGTTTGAGTGTAACAGGCCTTTCTACAGTGTCGTAGATGTACTATTTCTCACACGAGAAGCAGTATCTAGCAGAGGAAGACAACTAGATTCCTAAATCGCTGCAAAGTTGTGACTGTGAGATCTCTCTTCATTCTTCCTGGGGCTAATTCCACTGAATGGGGACAAAAAAAAAAAAAATGTGAAAAAAATAAAGGATGATTGTATTTGAACAGTGATTGAACTCTTGTTTCATCAACCCCAGGTAAAGACTCTAATCACTGATGTATCTGCCTGTTACTTGGTTAAACACTGTAATTTAATTTATAGTGCATTTTTTAACAGGAGTTTTCGGGATCAGCTTCTCAGCAGGCAATAAAGTAATTTAGTTCAACCCAATGAGATTAGGTAGATATGCAATTTGAACAACTGACCTATTATGAATTTCTGTATTTAGATTTTTACTTGTTATCAAAGTAAAAAAAAAAAGAACCAACTTGGACCTCCAAGTCTAAGAAATAACTAGGGGACTTCACAGTACTGTGGAGAAAGTTTTATACCAGGACTTAAACAGTAAAACATGATAAATCATAGATTTCAGTTTGCAATTTCTTATAGTTTTTGATCTTCTTATTGTTTGGGGCATTTTTGCTTGGGTTTGGTTGTTTGGGTTTTTTTTTTATTTTCTTTCTTTCCTTACATTCTAGTAATACTTGGAAATTATTAAATTTATTTGAAAATAAAATTTCACTTAAGGACAAAATCCAAAACCTGGGTATCAATCATGCCTGTAATCAGTCCAAATTAGATTTTTCAGTTTTTTGGTTTTTGAAGTTGTGGTTTTGGCTGGGATAGAGTTAATTTTCTTCCTAGTAGCTGGTGCAGTACTGTGTTTTGGCTTTAGTCTGAGAACAATGTTGATGAATCATGGATGTTTTAGTTGTTGCTAAGTAGCTCTTACCCTGATCAACGACTTTTCAGTCTCTCATGCTCTGCCAGTGAGGAAGGGCACAAGAAGCTGGGTGGGAGCAGAAACAGGACATCTGACCCAAACTAGCCAAAGGGGTATTCCATACCACAGCAAGTCATGCCCAGCATATAAACGGGGGGGAGTTACTCGAAAGAAACCAATCACTGCTTGGGTCAGGCTGAGTATTTGTTAATGGACGGTGAGCAACTGTATCACTGTGTCAGTGCTGTTTATTTATTTTTTTTCTTTTCCTTTTAGTTTTATATTATCTCCCCTTGTTATTTCCCTTATCATTATTATTAGTATTATATTGTACTGTGTTTCAGCAATTAAACAGGTCTTATCTCAACCTGTGGGTTTTGCATTTTTCCTGTTTTCCTTCCCATCCCACCTGGGGCAGCTGAGAAGGAGGGGATTGAGTGAATGGCTGCATGTTACTGCGTTGCTGGCTGGATATAAACCATGACAGAAGTAAAATTAACCAAGCAGATAATAGTAAACTCTATCAGGTCTCCTTATTTGACAGCTTCTAGCAGTGCCTGGGCAGCATGCATCTTGTCTCTGCAGTGTCTCTCTGAAGAATTTGTCCACTTCCTCTTCATTGTCTGAGTAGATACTGTGACACTTGCTTCCACTGGTGCTTCAGACAGAGTGCCTCACTCTTGCAAGACCACTGATGCCTCTAACCCAGCCTCAGAAAGAAGCAGCAAGCACATGTTGAGGTCTGAGGCACACATGGCAGTATCCTCCTTCCCTCCTGATTCAGATCACTCATGCCTTCTAATGTACCAGAGTAGTTGCTCCAGCTGGTGCCATATGACACATGACTGTAATTAATGTTGACTCTAACAACTCCTCACTAGAGAGAAATTGAGTACAAAGTGTCTCTATTCCTATTTTGGAAACAAAAGTACAGTTCCAAGAAGGATGAAAGATTCATAGGGCTTCAAAGAACATGAGGTTTACTACAGACATCTCTACAAATAGGGAACAGTTCTGGATTCTACTTTTTTCACTTGACTGCCTACTCATTTTTCACTTACCAGTTACCAAATCAAATATATAAATGGTACCAAGAGCACCACATTGAAAGGTTTCTTAGCTATATCTTTTTTGTACATTTGTATGTAAAGATGGTGTACCTAACCTTCTTTGGGCCTTCTGCCATATGCTGTCACAGTATAGCGATAATATTCATCATTATTATGTAAGAACTGTTTTTATCTTCCTGAACTATATTATTCTAGTGTAATTTCTTTTGTTTTTATTTTCTTGAGAGAAAGTATATCCAGTTTTAAGCTGCTAATACTACTATTGATTGCAAATTGATATGACTTGCTTAATCTTTTAGTGTGAAGCAATGACATCTGAACTGCATTCATAAGTGCTATCAAATCAATAGCGAAATGTTTAGTGCAGTTAGAAATGCTTTGGAGCTATGACTGAAGAGACTCTTTTTTATCTTTCAGTTTATGCCTTCCAACTGGTTATTATATAACCTGTTAGCAAGTAGTTCAGCCAGGGGCTATCTAAAGACATATTAAATAGACCTTAGAGTGCGAAGCATTGAAGTTCCACAGAATAGAAATGACAGCACAGCTCTCACACATTTTAAACGACTCATCTGTTTACTAAGTTTGTTACTTACCAAAATTTCCCACCACAATCACTTGTAAAAGCTCTCTTGAGTTGTCACCAAAGTCTAAAGTTTCAGTGAATTTAGTAAAGTTAATACAAACAACTGCAAAACAACCAGAATGAAATAAAACCTGTTGTCTATCTTAACAAGACTGTGCAAAGGTACTTTACTATGTCAGTAAACAATACAGGAAGAGAGATTGAATGAGAAATGTGCAAGAGAGGAAAACTTTTCCAAATAAAATGCAGAATTTAGGCATATATGTAGAAAGATTGGTTTTATCTGAACTGAAATGGAATATTTTCATGTCTGCTGTCATAAGATGATAAGAAGGAAAATTATATCATCCTGGCAATGAAAGTAAGGACTGACTTATTCTGTGTTTTGCCTTACAGAATATTAGAAAGAAAGTAACAAGACAAGACCCTCATTCCTATGAACATGGGCTTTGTCTTTCAGTAGGATTAATTAAGTGCTAGATTGATGTAAAATCAGTAAAGAAATTTTAAGAAGTTGCTTATGGCATTTAACATAACATAATTTTTCAAGTATAGATTTTCTTTTGAAATATCTCTAAATTTATAGCAAATTAGGAACATTTTATAAATGGGTTATGCCTGAATTCTGTCCTTCCTTAGTTTTCATTGACAACCTATCTTTAGATATGTCTACCTACACAAACCTTGGTGGAGATACAGATTATGAGGTCTGTTGGAGCAAATAGTTTAAGAGAGGAATTTTGGTCTTCCTTATTATAAAAGTTACAATGAAAGGTGGTATATAATGAAGAAAATACATTTTTAGTAGCTGACATTTTACAGATAAAGAAATCCAAGTTTAATTCTGTCTTTTCTGGTTTCAGATGTTATGCAAGAATTTAGCAACTATAAAATATAAGTAGAAAGCTACGACAAAAATGAACTGCTTAGCCTCAGTTTGTCTGACTGAGGCTGACAAAACTCAGTTTGTCATTTACATAGAAGAAGTAAACAAAAGACAATGTTGGAGGTTTACTTACTTACTAACAGAAAAAATGAATGCATGGATGTTGTGAGTGTGGTAGTAATAAACAGCTTAATAATATGTGGATAAATTATATATATGTGTGTGTGTGTGTGTGTGTGTGCTTACATAAACAAAAATTAACTTTTATCGCTTGGACTAGGTATGAGCTCTAGATTCTAAATATCTAGACAGAATTAGTCGTTAGAAGCAGGTATGATATTATATTTGATGGAGACAGTCAGTACAGCCATTAGGGCTCAGTTCAGGGGGCTAAAAATAGGCTTGAGTACCATTTGAGACTTTGTAAGATACTCAGAGTATTTGCATGGGGCTGGAATATGTGACGCAGGATCTACAAAGTACCTTCATCCATCAAAATTAGCAACTGGATGCCTGGAGGATGCTGCAGGGCATCTCAAATAGCACTGCACAGCTTTATGGACATCTGAAACAAAACCCACTGAGTATACAAATTATGTTCTCATTGTCTACGATGAAAGCATAGTCATGTAGCAAACATGTAGACACCTAAAATTACATGTCTGTAACGTGAAGCTTTATACCAAACTTAGTGATAAAAAGCCCTATTAAATTATCTCTGGAGTCTGATTTTAGCTCATAGGTAAATCCTCATTATTTGGTACCTAAATTTGATTTCTACAATCTGGAGTTGAATCCCACCTTTATACCTGCATGTATCAACTCAGAGACATCTTTTAGACATAGGAAATAGGTTAGATGAGTTGTGTCATAGAAAAAATATTACTTCTGTTCTTTATCTGTTATGAAGCTTACATTAAAGACTTATAGATGCAACAACATGGAAGAAGTCTACAATTTGCTCTTATCCTTGAGGTTCATTTTAGCTGACCAAGAATACATAGCTTGTTGAAGCTGACCTACTGTAGATCTTGCTAGTGACTTCGGGGGAAACCAGAAGTGTAGAGATAGTCTTAAATTTCTGTGAGAACCTTCTCAGTATTGACCAAATGTTTTGAGATCTCAGGATACACCAAATAGCACTAGATGTCTTCATTATGCAAATTAACTGTTCCTATAAGCAACAGATATTATTACATTTAAATAAATGCTAAATTTCATTTCAGCAGTAATATTTTTGGCCATGTTTGTCTAGAATTTTTGATATAGTTTCTAGTGCTCAGTGTTCTATATCAATATAAAGCTTAACATCCATTCCCAGGTCTCCCTTTCTGCACCCAAGCAGGTCAACAACGTCACTGTGATGCAGCAGTTACTTAAAGAAGTGTCCCCTATATTATGGAAAAAAAAGGAATACATAGCATATGTTCCTGTGGACTCTGATTAATTTACATCCTGCTGTTCATCTCTGCAGTGGTTTCAAACATTAAAGCCTTAGCTGCCCATCCTGCTCAGCAAGGAAGCACAATTAGCAACTAATTTGACAGCAGACTGAAAAAGGGATTTTCCTATTGTCTTTCTTTCAAGGTGATATGAGTGTTGTTCTGTTTCTTGCATTTGTTTTATGTTTTTTTTTCTTCCTGAGGCATCATAGATTATCAGATATATTTTTCTTTGTTAGCAACATAATTTAGGCTGATTTTGAATCTCTATAGTTTAATTTTCTACACTAGTCTCCCATTGTTATCAGATGACACCAAAACGTCATATTATTTCACAGCTGGCAACAAAATCTATGATAAATTTCAGAAGCACTGAATATATTAGAAATGAATGTAAGACATCTAGCTACTTGCATTTTTGGAAATAATTTCTTTTGAAATCTGTATGAAACCTTTACATAAATAGAGGATACTTTTACAAAAAATAACACGGATTATTTTTGCTTGTACTGTATTTAAACAGAATTTGTTACACACCAAGGGATGATCACTGCCAGGTTCTTGAGGGAATACTTCCGGTTAGCTATTAAACTGATTTTCAGAGGTGTGGACAAGGAAATCACCATGGAGAGAGTGAACAGCCACCATGACATTTAAAATATCAAATAATGACCAGTTATGTTACCAGGCACCCAATATGTGACTTGATTGTCATCAAGTGCAGGATGCAGTAACATAACATTTACTGGAAGAAAGTAAAGATGTGAGATTTGATTCAATTAGAGGTGTCACCAGTGGTGAACACAGGGTCTTGTGTTGCTTCTCAAGTGCTGATTTCTGTGTTACAAAGTCAGCCTTTTCTCAGTTCCTAGCCTGACGACTCTTCACTGGGTTGTTTTAGAGCCTGTAATAGCTTTGAATAGCAGTGCTTCCCATTGATTATATAAAGCCCATTTCTGACTTGTTATGTGCTGCCAAAGTTGTTTAGAAATCTTTAAAATGGAGGACAAAAGAGAAAAGAAATGGAAAGACAAGGCAAGATAAAATAAGGAAGGGCAGTTAATGATTTAGATGCAATGATTTCAGTGGGATGATTTCAAAGCCCTTCTCTGCTTAATTTAGAACATAAAGTAAATTATTAACTTATTATATTGGAAGGAATTATCATAAACCACACCCTACTGATCATCCAGATGTTGCTTTCCTCTAGGTGTCCTAGGAGAAAATACATTTCTTCCATTTTGTATAAATAATTTATTATTAATTGAACTAGAGAGAGATATTATTGGAAGAATTCAGCCCACTTACTTTTTATCTTACTTCAATTTATACAAAATGTGTTGTCTTAGGTTTCTTATTATCCATGGCTTCCTGATCTTTGATGCATATAATATTTTTCAATCTTGCTAGGCAAAGTTCTGCAGGCACTTAATCACAGTTTCCTAGACATGCTCATAAACATTCCTTTTTAAGTCAGAGAATGACTCAGAGCAACTTTGATTCGAAGATAGGCCAGAAGAGACAAACTTCTGCTTTAAATCCTGGAAGAACTAATCCATTAGATGTGCTTAAACCATGTCTTAAATAAATGATAGTACTAAATTCAGTCTATGAAACTGCCAGACACGTAGATGCAGTTGCTGAAGAGTTTAAATGCTCCCATACAAAACAGAACAGTTTCTCTTCCATACACAGACATTTAAATTCATTATTTCACTTTTTAAAGGGCATCTTAGCCAAATTATAGAACATATTTAGAGATATTTATTTTTCCATTCTTCCTACTGCAGCAGAGAATGTAAGTCAATACTGTGAGAAAGATTCTGTAGAGGCTCCCAGAAAGAACCTGATTACTGGTGCTTAGAAATAGTTATGGGTTGTGTATTTTAATTCAGACAGTGTTCATGATCTGGATGCTGAGTATGCAGGGGACTTGGCAAAAAGACACAGAAGAGGCTAAGTTACTCATTGTTTTCTTGACCTTTTTCTTTACTAAAGGAAAATCTACAAACTGCAGAAGTCCAAGGTCTTTCTCAGGCCAGTAGGAGAGTCTGGAGCAAGACCTATGCTTGGAAGAGGAAGTTAAGGGAATCTTTGAGCAGACTAGACAAAACCAAGGCCATTCACAGATAAATCCACAGGTGCTGAGGAAGCTGGCCTCCACATTGCAAGGCTGCACTGACAATCCCTGAAAATTCATGAGGACTGGCAGAGGTTCTTGATTACTGTAAAGAAACAAACATATCTCCTATCTTCAAGAGTGGCAAGGGAACTTGATCCTTGTGAAGATGAGGCAAACAACCCTAAAACCATTCTGAATAAAATTAAGGGCAAGAGAGTGATCAGGAAGAGTCAATATGTACTTACAAAGGGTAAATCATATATAAACGACCTGAGAGCCTTTCACCATAACATGACTACCCAGTGTGTACGAGGGGTGAGTAGTGAGTATTGTTTTTCTCAAATCGGGCAAGACTTTTGAAACTACCACTATCATCTTCATAGACAAGCTGAAGAACTAACTACCTGGTAGATAAGTGGGCTGTGGGGTGGACTGACAACTGGCTGAACTGCTGGGCAGAAAGGGTTGTGATCAACAGCACGAACCCAGTCTTGGGGTCCTGTCACTAGCGACACACTGCAAGGTCCATAGTGGGAACAATACCTGTTATATTTTTATTAAGCACCTAGGTAATATGACATAGTTCACACTCAGTAAGTTTGAAGATGATACAAAATTGGGGAAAAGGGCTCATACACCATTGTTACCATTCAGATTGACCTTGACTGGCTTGGGAAGTAGGCAGATGGGCTCCTCATGAATGTTCAGAAAAGGGAGCTGCAAACTTCTAACCATGATGAGGAACAGCCTCATGCACCACTACAGACCAGGGACTGACCTATTGGAAAGCAGCTCTTTACTGAAAGTCCTGGTGGGCGATGTGTCCTTTCAGCAAAGTCCAATATCATCCTTTTCTGAGGTAAGAAAAGCATTGCCAGTAGGAAAAAGGAAGTGATTCTTTGGTGCTGCTTAGCACCGGTGATACACATCTGAAGTGCTGGATCCACGTGCGGGCTGCCCAGGACAAAAAAGGCATGGACATACTGGAGCAGGTAGACCAAAAGTCCACAGGTATGGTTAATGGATTGGAGCACCTGTCATACAAGGAGATACTAAGAGAGCTGAGATGGGTTAACCTGGAGAAGGCTCAGGGGCAATCTTATTGATGTCTATAAGCATGTGATGAGGAAGAATAAAGAAAACAGGTAAACCTAAGGATACTAGGAGAACATGAGTGTGGTCAGTCCCTGGAACAGGTTGCCCAGAGTATCTAGTGATGAAGATATTCAGAATCTGACTAGACACAGTCCTGGACAATCAGTTCTAGGTGTCCATGCTTTGAGCAGGGAGTCTGGACAAGAAAATCTCCAGAGGACAGGTAGTGATTTCCTAAATAAATACTCTCATCCACAGGCTCAAGAGACAGCTTCCCCAGAAATTGCTCTTCTCCCACTATGTGACTCAGAAGTATTAAAAGAATTCTGTTAAACTACTACCATGGAAAAGGCTTATAATGTAAACATTCATTCTACTTTGTAGAATGAACTGAGTCACAGGAACATATGCTGCATTCTGAATCCTAGGCGAAAAGATGATGATTTAACACATCCGCATAGCTTTTATTTCTAATGACTGATTCTATGCAGCTCCTAATTTATTATCAAAGAGCATTAAATTACCTACAGAGATGCTTACACCTGTTATGATCAATAACTCAATGTATAAATAAGTAGATGTTTGGTTTTGGTGCTCTAAATCGTTCTTCAAAGGCACTTACATCTTTCAATTGACCATACAGGGAGTCCCAGTACTGTGAATCCCTCTGCCTGTCCTGTAAAACATAGATTTTAAAACCACCTAAACTAGAAGACAACCTGAGCACCCATCTTGAGACATTAAGCTAAAGATTAGAAATGAAATTAAACTCAGTTTCCAAAATGCTAGGCACTTTTCACACACCATTGCTGCTTACATTGTCCTAGCCATGTTCTGTTAATAAGATTCGTACTTGAATTTATGCTCCAGCTAATTCACAAAGGAAGATTAATTAACTATGTATGCCTATGGAGTGTTGGAATTTGAAGTACTTTAGATAGCAAAAATAGTGTTTTAAAGGATAACAGTGATATATAAACTGGCAGATAGATGCCTACATACTTTTGAAGGTGTCCTTTTTTCAGCTGGGATAGATAATTTTCTTCCCAGTAGCTGGCACAGTACTGTGTTTGGCTTTAGTCTGATAATAATGCCGATAACATACCTGTGTCTCTAGATTAACAATTGATTTTTCTTGAAAAAATAGGTCTTTTACCAATCTCCCTTGATTCTTTGAATTGACTCCTGCAAATTATAGAATTACAGAATAGTTGGGTTTGAAAGGACCTTAAGATCTTCTAGTACCAATCCCACTGCCATGGACAGGGACACCTGCATTAAACCATGTCACCCAGGACTCTGTCAAACATGGCCTTGAACACTGCCAGGGGTGGCGCATTAGCAACTTCCTTGGGCAACCCATTCCAGTGCCTCACCCCCTTACAGTAAAGAACTTCTTATATCCAATTTAAACTTCCTGTGTTTAAGTTTGAACCCATTACTCCTTGTCCTACCACTATATTCCCTCCCCAGTATCCTTTTAAGCCTCCTTCAGATACTGGAAAGTTGCTATGAGGTCTCCATGCAGCCTTCTCTTCTCCAGGCTAAACTAACAGCCCCAAGTCTCTCATCCTGTTTTCATATGGGAGATGCTCCAGTCTCCTGATCATTCTTGTGGCCCTCCTGTGGACATGCTCTGAAGATTACTAAACTGGACTTCTGTAAACAATGGGAGTAAAGCGAAACAACTCATAACAGACATTCGGTCAGCATGCTCAGAGTCTACCCAGCACAAATTCACAAAGAATTTTTAACAGCATTGAAATATTTATGAACAGAATTTAGAATTTGTTTTCAGTTTAGATACGTCAATCTGACCTTTTTGTGTTGCTTTAACCTTCAGTAAAATGAAAAGCTTTGAAAAGCTTTCATCACGCCAGTAATTGACTAAAAATATTTAAGAAAGTGAAAGTAAAGAGTAGATATTATCTAAAATTTGATTTTGTTAATTTCATCAATGTATAGCCGTTTCCAGCTCTTTGGTGAGTAAACTCCTGTGATTTTCACCTAGACAAAACAAAAAAACCCCACTTTTTTCTTTTTATTCTTTTTTTTTTTTTTTCCTCCCTGTTGCAGATATTAATGTGGAGTACAGGTACAGGGCTCTGGTAAAGAGGGGATGTATTTACATTGAAAAATATCTCAAACTTTGATGCTATGCTAATGGCTGGTTTTGCATAAGAATTTTCTGTCTTATTATTTTGCAGTTGTCTTTGATTTCTGTAAAGGCATGGCTTGAAACACGTTTTTCACTTAAGAACCCAGATTACAATTGCATGAAATACATGATAGTAGTCTGAAAAGGCTAATCCTACTTTTACCATTATATTTGCTTGAAATTCTACTCTAGGCTTATTTTAGTGTTTCAGAATGTATGAGATTATGGAACATGATGGTGTAGTGCATAACTTTATATGGTCAGAAGTTAATTAGTATTTATAGCTTTAATTCCAAGAACCTGTCAATGGTTTGAAGCTTATTTTAAAAGCACAATACAAAGAGAAATGCAGAATGACAGCTTTTCAACTGCACAAGTGAGAGCTAGGATTTTAGACCTAAGATATTTATATAGCTGAATATGCTATACAAATAGCATAGCTGTAGTGTGGATGTCTGCTTTAATGAAATTAATTCTTGTCACCCTTAAGAACAGTGAATCTGTATTCTTCTATAAACACTATCAGAAAACAGTACTCAGGGAGATCAGAATTTAGTCCAAATTAAGCTTTTATAGTAATGAGTATGCAGTGAGTGGAGGGAGTAACAATTACCCAGCCACCAGGAAAAGCAATGGCTAAAAGTCCTTGTCTGACTTCAATGACTTGTAGTTCATATCTCAAATGGAAGATCATTCATACCTTTGCACCTCCTGTAGCAATGTTAATTAGGATCACCCGATGTCAGATTTAAATTCAGCTTTGTTTAGTATTGATTAAACATTTGATTAAACTCATTTGAATGTTTATGGCCCTAACTTTTATGAACCAATTTCTTCAGAATGAATGAGCCATTTTCAATCCATGGAAACTAATTTCCAACATGTAAACTGTTTTCATGGAAAGAAATTCTGAGTACCAATGTGCAGCCATGTAAAAGTTATGATCCTTTTCTTGGTGGTCACAGAATACTAGTGAATGCTTAAAATTGTATATACTATAAGCCATATTGCAGTGCTTTTTGTTACAGCTAGTGGCTAATAAAAATCCCACTGTGCAGTAATATTACACTCTAAGTACCATAGTCATTCTGATTTTCCAGTTCACTGGCTTGATGTTTGCTATCATCTCTGTGAGTAAGTATATAGAATTTAATTAAAGTCCACAAACCCCACCATGCATTCTAAACAAATGAGCTCTAAGACAAATGACTTATTTCCATTGTGGAGAAATCATAATTGTGTATTTCAGATAGCGAAAATGGATTTGTTTTTCAGTGCAAGCCACATATTTCTGATTCTTTAAACGGGCTTGCTGCCCTCACTGAAGTAGTATCTAATTTAAAATATCTATAAATAGAGAAACTGCATTCTCCCCGAGTACTGTGTGCAATCTATTATATTTTCTAAAAAAAAAAAAAAAAAAGTTTAAAAAGTAAATAAATTCAGCAAAAAAATGCGATAATATGTAAACAGAACAGTGAACCAGATGTTAGTTATTGCACGTATATAACTAGCGATTCATAGACACAGCTGGATGCAGGCTACATGTTACTAGATTCAGAGGACTTAAGGATAGAAAAACCAGAGAAATATAAGCATGACACTGTATTGTCTCTTTACAAGGCTGATTAGGGAATCTTCCCTACTTCATTAAAAACAAAGAAGTATCACCCAAATTTGTCTAGCATAGCTGCCATTTAGTAACTATGATCCACACAGATGACTCAGGATCAGATTGTAGGTAAAGCCAGGTATGATTTTTTTCTCTCCTGAAATATCTTTAGAAAGATTCTAAAATGTTGTTTACATTCAGTATTAAAATGCATGCTGAAACAAACTGTGTTTCATTAAGCAAAATGCTCTTTGATAAACCCCAGTTTCAAGATCCTTGAAGGAATTAATTTTGCTTAATTCTTTATAGGTTTTCACATATGAAGGGATACTTTCTCTTAAAGGATATTAGAAATGGCCTCCTTCTCCAGTTGCTTGTTCCGGAACTCCCCCCTGCCCAGCTGCTGGAACTCAGTCCAGACCTCAGGGACCTGGAGTCTCTGCCCTGGTTTAGGGACATAGCTGGTCACTTTCCTGTTTGTAGGTCCAGCCAGAACAGAGCTCTCCAAGTCCACAAGCACACACACATTCACAGATCCCCGAATGCTAGCACAGACACTCTTGCTGCCCGACACCCCTGCCCAGATCCTGGCCCCTCTTGTCTGCCCACTGGCCTCCTACTCTCCAGAAGGTCCAACTCAGTGTTTTCTACAAACACACAGCACTCATACATTTATTCCACAAGCACCACACCCTCGTGGGTCTTCAACATAGATCCTGTGCCCACCTATAACTCTGTTGTGACTCAAGGTCCCACTATTTAACAGCAAGTACAGCTTAAAGTTTGCTAATGAATACACACACCTCACAGACACCCAGTTCATAGAAGGTGCAGATATGCCTGCCTCATCAGCCAGCACCAAGCATATGGGGTGTGTCCCCCAGTCCTGTTCTAGTGGCTGGTGCTAAGCACCTCACTCACCTCAAGCACCCTGATCCCCCCGGTAGCTGTTTTTCAGGGCATGCATAATTCCTGCCACAGTGGCTGGGAGTTCCAGGCTCACACTCACTCCAATTTGCAGATGCTGAGACTCCACTCACTCCAAAGCTGGCATCAGAGGGCAGGGGCACCCACATCTCCAGTATGACTCCAGACTGATTTCACTCATACACATCCTGGGCTCACCAGCAGTTGGTAGAGTCCTTGCAGCACACAAAGCTATAGAGAGTGAGATTACACAGAAAGAGGGTTGAGAAAAAATTTATTAAGAAGACATACGAAGACAGGACAGACTGCAATGATCAGGTACAGGGCTCAACCAAACAGCATACTGACTGGCCCTGTTTTACACAAAACCAGCCTTTTACATATCCCTTTCCGCCTCCCTCCCTCTCTGTTGCCCTCTACTCCCTCTTCGCCTGTGCATTGCCTCATCAGTTGACACAGCCCCGCTGACACCCCCCCAAGATTTGGTTTTAGAAATGATGTCATTCTATTCTAAACCAATGGTAATTTGCTCATCATCTATTTC
>JBCJKH010041976.1:0-10307 GCA_039877255.1 Loriculus beryllinus | reverse complement strand
GTGGTGTTCTTTTTGGTGGTGTTTTGGGTTTTTGTGGGTTTTTTTGGTTTGTTTGTTTTCCTCATGTTTTACTTATTTTTTTAGTGCTGCAATGAATTGAACACAGTATTATGGCTCAATGAGGTCTTTGTGGAGAATGGTGTCATAACAGGAGACATGTACCTGTCAAGATGCATGTAACCATCCTCATTTTCTGGTATTTATTAAAACGGAAAGTTGATCAACAAGCAGAAAATTGCTTAGAATATAAATAAGTAGAAATATACTGCATTCACATGGAAAGGTTTCAAACATTTTCCAGTCAAAGCTCCATGACCAAGACACAGGCAAACATTTTATCTACCCATATTGATATGTGTCAGTAATACAGTTGTGCTTTTTGTTTAACTGTCTGGCAGGAATTGTGGTGCTAAAAATGGAGTAAATCATCACTGAGTACTACTATTGAGAATTTTATGTAACTTTTCTGTGGCATACTTTGATGGTCAGAGCTGAAGTAACTACTCATGGTGTCAGTTGTAGTAAAGGCAAGGGGTTTACTGGAGATATTTTGCAGTTCAAATCCAGTCTGGCATGCTCTTCTGGAATAGCACATATTCCATGCAATGATGGAGACACCAAATACCAAGTCCCAAAGTTTACATAAAAAAACCCTACAGTGATGGGTACTTTAAAATCAATAGATTTTCTGGAGAACAGTGAGATTATTACTGTTTATTTTGTCTGCTGAGCCAAATGATTTTTTTTTAAACCTCATTCTGTATGCTAATATTTCAAAGAAGTCTGTGTCAGGACACAGACTTCCTTGCCATGGATGATGTTGTGTGAGGTCTTGCATTTTGTGCAGCTTTCTGGAGATTCAGGACTGCTTTTCTTGTGCTGTATCTGTATCTCCTAAACTAGCTCTTGCCGTTTAGCCATGTGGTTGGGTTCTGATAAAATACTGCATCAGCCACAAAGCCAGCAAATTTTCACCTCCTCATTTCCTCTCTGAACTTTACTTCAGCTATAACACAAGCTGCAAAAGTCGTGCTTCTGCATCCTGCTCCATAGTGTATGCCTTCGTGGCTTTTGGTTCCAGCATCCTGCATGTTTGAGTGCTGGTATTTGCACAGGTGTATGTCTGCTATTGGCGAAGGTGCTGCTGCTATGGACAGGGAGATGGATGTTGGATACTGCTCTGACCGAGTCTTCTGGGCCACCAATCTGGCACTTCCAATGCAGCTGCTGCCAAATTCTCACTGAAAAAATATTCCTTGCTGTGCTCTCTTTGGTTTCCTCTCCAAGTTTGACTCATTTTACTGAGATAAAAGTAATTATGTTGCCGAAAAAATAATAAAAGCATTAATAGTATTTATGCTAGAAATTATGTTTTCAATGAGGAAAAGCCATCATGTGCTGATTACATGGTAACCAAAACTAAAAAGAAAACCAGCTTGCATTTCTGATGCAAAGGCAGTCTTTCCCTATAAGAATATTCATATGCATTCATGTGAAATAGGCTACTTAATTTATTAAGTGTTCTTTAATATTCTGGGTTTTTTTTAAATACTTATTATTTTTCTCTGAAATCTAAGATGGCTCTTCTGATTGAGATGAAGAACGATGTTCTCTGATGTAAAAGCCAATATAAAATATATGTATTGCTTCATATAAATATTTATCTGTTGCTCCTGTACCGAACATTAATTACTTCATATATGTATCTGAAAACCAATAGATGCAGTTATGCTCATTTGCTGATTTCTTGAAAACAGATTTAGACAACTTTTTAAACTTAATTATTTTAATATCAGAGTGATCTGAAGGAACAAGGGAAGGCAAGGTCGTTTAGGAATCCATTAGATTTTTTTGTAACATTTTAGGCAATACACATTATTCTAGTGCATTCTCAACAAAAAGCTGATGACTGATGCTGTTTCCCATAAAGAAAGGCACAAGATTTTTATTCCTTTCTGGTCTTTTCAAATAGTGTTACGCACAAAGTAATGAGTGATGGAGGAAAGAAGCCAATAGCTGTTTCCTTGACTTGTATGTAAAAAAATGAGTTCTTATAAGGGTCTCTCTTGGAAAAAGTTTACTGCATTCAAACATTAATCACTTCAGAAGTGTTGAGGATGTTTTATTTATCTCACAAATTCAAGTTGTATTTAGTTATTTATTTTCATACTGCTAATTTTTTTTTGTTTTTGGTGGTGTCGATGTTACAACAAAACATTGCATTTTGTGGGGAAAGGGTGTTTTGCAGAAAATTCAACTGGACAAGGGGTTTGAGAACACATTTCAAGTTCCTGAAAATACTTATTTAATATAATTCTATATAAATCACTATTTCCTGTAGTATTTAAAACACTTATTTTGAAACTCATTGTTTTCAAAGTAAAAATGCAGTACTGCTACTTCTTTATGGTATTATGATTTAACATAGGAAGCCTGGAAATCTTAGGTATTACTGTTTTTTTAATTTTTTTAATTCATCAAGTTGTTAGCACCAGAACAGGACAAGATTATGGGGTTTTTATGTTAAACTAGTGTTTTCGTACCTAGCAATCACAGTGTGGCTTGTCCCCACTCCCTGTGTTCGCACTTTGGTTACTGAAAATGTAGAGGTTTATAGAGCATTTCCACAACACGAACATAAAAATATTTTCTTGTATTTTTAAGTCTTTTTCAAAGGAATATGGGAGCATGAGTGAAATGAGATGATAGTGGCAAAAACCTGTAAGCTGAAATGCTTCTTTCTCCTTTCAGGTTTCTACTGAATATAGATTTGATTTTATTTTTTTTTTTCCGGAATTTCAGTTTATAACTAAACTTCATGTACTGGAGTTAAATTTGTTGCTGATTGCTGAAGTGTCTTAGCCCCAAGCATATTGTCGGTATTAACCTTGCACCTTTAATAAGTTAAGACAGTGCTGTTTGTAAGTCTGCATTCTCTCATGATGCTGTACTGCTCCAGGCTAACAGCTGCACTTAGCTAAGGCATGGACCTGAAATCTTCTTCACTGAGTCCAGAGGGGCAACACAAACATTTTCTATGAAGAGTTTTAATTTGTCCTTCTATTCCCACCAGAAAATCCCTGGTGGCTTTTATTTCTTTCGTTGCTTCAAGGAAGAGAATCCATGCTTGCCCATGCAAAAAAATCAGTTCTCTCCTTCCCCTCTGATTTGACCATTTTTCAGAGCTGTGGCTTGTCTTTTGTCCTGGGCTGCATTAGCCATGGAAAATCTCCTAAGCTTTTGCCATGCTGCATTTTCCTGCACCCTGCTATTTTTGCTTTCTTCTGTATACCCAATCAAGCTGCCTGTAGAAGCTGTAGAAAAGTAACTACTTTTAGAAGACAACCTGCTGCCTTTTATAGTATTTCTCCGGCTATTTTCAGTAAAATTGAAGTTTAACAGTACTAGCCTGTTTATAGCTCATGCTTCTCTCTAATAGTTGAAGTTCAAGGCTAATGAGTAGTGATAATGCAGTGGGTTTTCCAAGTTCTGCTGCAATATGAAATTTCTTCTTATATACCTTGAAGTGTAATGCCACCACTTAATGCTTCTCACTGGATTGAGAAGCCAACTGGTGTCCTTGAAAAGGTTGGAAGCATCCTAGAAATTGAAAGGGTTGCATAGACACATAAATATTTTATTTCCTATTCTGGTTTTGTACATTTCTGCATATAAATTAATAGTTAGAGGGAGCTGGAGGTTCCTGAAGTAATGGATAAGCAGAGATTGATACTTGTTCATGCCCAAAGTCTGCTTTCATACTGCAAGACTTCAAGCACTTTCTTTTTTACAGCTACCAACCTCACAAAGTATTAGATTTAAAAAAGAAAAAAAAAAGAAAAAGGAACTAACTCTAAATTGCCAAAAAAGAATCATTTAAGTTCCATTAGTGACATTAGAGCAGGCACACTATGCTGCCTGTGATCACTTTTTAAATATAAATGTCTTAAAAACAGGAACATAAAAAAAAGCTAAACCGCATCTGTAACCAGAAAGTTAAGACTGAAGATGGGCATTATTTCAAGTGCTTTAAGTGTTTTTAAAAAAAACCAAATCATGGAGTAAATAGACAAATTGTTACTGCACAGCCACATCCCCCACTGGGCAAAATCTTTACTATTTTAAATGTTAGGAATGTTTTAAAATATATGGGAGAATAATTAAGAAAAAAAAAGTATGTATATGGCATATGTACTTTTCACCTTTAATAATGTAATTGTATCTTGAAAGGAAAAATATTCCTTTGTGTGATACTAGAGCTCATTTGTCTTATCCCACAGCAGTTTTAGCATTATTAAGAGACTGGAGTACAATCTCTTTTTAAAAAATGCAAATCAATAGAATTTTTTTGAAACATACTATTTCTAAGATACAGCAAATAAGTTAATTCACTTTGCAGTAGCTTGTACCTTTATGTGACTGAAGAACAGCATTTTTCTCCAAGGCCTTTGAGTTGTATAGAGCAGCAAGAAATGAAATGCAAATGTAATAATTTTTAAAATTTTTCAGACATTTTGGCTTTTGAGGTATTGGAGTTTCACTTTAAATGGGTTTGAAATTCTTCCTGTTCATCATAGCAGAAGTTTTATCTATAAGCTTTTTGAAATGGTGCTTGGTGCTTGTTCCTAATCACATGGATTGAGTCACTTCTCTTGTTTGAGATGCCTAATAATTTGAAAAGCATTAGTATGCATCCATTTTGTCAGCTACATTTATAAATGGAAAACTTAAAAATTATTGTTGGAAAAAACCAAAATTTCTCCTAAACTCATTTTTCAATTGCAGAAGCTTCGTGCAGATGTCCAGCACTGTAAAGCTGAGAACATTTCTGGTTTCCCAGCTGACGTATGCAGTGGGTTTGATGAGGTCTTTAAGTTGGTGTTTTGTTTTGTTTGGTTGTTTTGTTCGTTTGGTTGTTTTTTAAATCCCTTTTCTCCTAGGCAGTTCTGAGTAGGGTTTTTTTTAAGGTTCTGAGTGACAGGGAAAAAGAAAAGTGAGATGAAGAAGGGAAATACTTTGGAGGTGACACTGTGCTAGTTTCTGTAGGCTGGTTATTGCAGAAAAATCTTTTCCTGGTATATTAAGATTTTTAATTTAGACTGTAGTCTCACGTCCAAGCATAGAAGCTTTGAAAGAGTTGGGGAGAATGATGAGGGAGAAGGTGTGGCATAGATATTGCCCTGGTTATTAGGTTGTAGGTGTTCACTTGTTCAGTGACAAAATAAACATTGTTGCTGTCTGGTTGAATCTAAAGCACTGTGAGGAGCCTAAGTGGGTGGTAGTAAGTAATTAAATGCCCAAGTATCTTCAGAATGCCTGATGTATCCTGGAACCTCAATTTGATTTGTTGTCCCTGCTTCTTGCTTGTCAAGCTTATGAACTGAGAGCCAGGAACCCAATACATGTGTCAATTGTTCAATGAAGTGTGATATTTGTAAACACTCTCTTATCTCTGCAGAGACCTAATAATATTATAATGATGATTGATGCCTCTGGAATACAAATATAGATAATGAGAGGGTTTTTTTCGTTGCTTGGGGGTGATTCTTTTGTTCTAAAGGGACACTTCTTTGGGAAATTAAAAAGATTAGTGAAGTTCCTAGAGAGAAAGGTACTCCTGCATAGCAAGTACTTTAATCATTATAGTGACCCCCTTCCAGAGCTTCAGAATAACGGTTATTTTCTACTTGCTTGCCTTATTTATTTCAAACAAGTATGCATCAATTAGTAGGTTAGGAAGAAGAGGCCTAAAACTGGGGTTTTGGTTTTCAGTTGCTGAGTATTACCCAGCTTGTACTTCTTTAAATATACATTCTATTACTTGCATTTTTATTTGTTTCTTGTGCCGTAACTGTTCATTGTGTTGCCTATTACTGCTTAGTAATTCTCTTAGAACAAGTTACCGTTATGAAGTGCATTGAGTATCTTATATATCAAGATTTGTTGAAGACGTGTTTTCCTTTTAATTCTCAGTTATGTTTTGGACAGGAATTTATGTATTGTAGTAATAGTAAGTAGCATGAACACAGATGACTTTACCCAGTCAATTTCCTGTTGTCTTAATAAATTACAGGATTATTTGAACACTATTTGAGTGCACTCAAGATAAACGGATGAATGCAAACTAAAAGTGAATTAAATGTTTATATGGTTAGAATTAAAGGGAGATAAGGACAGTCTTCCTTGTGAAAAAAGATAATGTTACTGATGGAAGATATCTCCATATATTAGGAGATGCTCTGTTAGCTGATGTCAGCTTTCATTTCTATTTCACAATCCATGAATGACTCTAAAAAATGCCATATATATACAACTGGAACTTGATCTATATTCAACAAACTCCTCAGTTAAACTGCCTTATTTATTATGCTACTGTTTTTCCATGGCATTTTCACTAAAGTGGCTTAAAGCCTGAAGATTTGCTGAGGTATAGCAGAGAATATTTTTTATCTATATCAATTTTTTCATAAAAGTAAGCTCTATCCGGGTCCTTAGAACCCACATGGGTTTTATTAATCTTGAATCAACTGTGAATAAGAGTGAGTGCTATTATTTGTGGCATCTCTGCTTATAAACAGAAGCAGTGCTACTTGATCTAAGTGGTGGTTTTTTGTTGTTGTTGATTGTTGTTACATTTATTGTTAATTTACCTCCAGAGAAATGTAGTGAAATTAACTGTGTCGGGTTCAATGTAATGGTCCCCATAACTGCAGTTTCTGTGTTTATAACTATTAGTGTTGTAGGATGAAGCTCAAGAATATTAGCATGGGCAGGAGAATGAATGGCTTTTGTATCAGTAGGTCTAGCCTCATGGTGGGGGAGAATTGAGCTGTTTATACCTTCTGTGTCTTTGAGGTGAGTACCTGCCCAGAGTCTGAGGCTCTTGTAAAATGTTGTTTCTGAAGAGCACTTTGAGAGGGACTGGTCCTGCAATCTCTTAGTCTGCCGCTAGATAGTGTTGCTTCCAGAATTCATAGCAGTCAGAAACACAGAATAGATCCTGATAGAGCAAGGTCTCCTTTGTTAAAGGAAGGTGGAATTGATTTATGTGCTCCTCATTATACAAACTTTTTGTGATCATTCTTTCAAATGCTGGCATATTTGCTGTTGACAGTACTTTTGAGGCATGCAAAATTCTCTATAAGAAAGTAAGAAGTTATTTGCCCCTGCAAAAGATAGTTTCTGTCTTCTTTGCTTCTTTTCCCATAACAAGAGTACCTGCAACATAGTGCCTACCTATAAAATTAAGCTACTTTAGACAAATAATGTGTCAGTGTCTTGAAGATTTCATAGTCGTAAATAATTTGTGGTTTGCAATGGAAGAAGCTAAATGAAGAACTATTACTGAAATAATTATTTCAGGCAGTATAAATTGTTTTGGTTGACCTATTATCATTCTTGTCAATCATTACTTGAAAAAAAAGATGAGCAGAGAACACCTGACGTCTACTTTTACACTTTTCTCACTGTGGAGACACTTGTCTCACTCGCTAACTAATATAAACTGTGGTATTTGCAGCTAGAATGCTTCTTTCATTTCAAGTCAGAGTAGTTACATTTATACTGTAGATATGAATAAGGTGATAAAGTCTGACTGTCTTTTCTTTGCTGTCCTATTTTTTTATTTAATTCACAACAGCTTCATTGGAATTGAGACCATTGGACTTACTTTACTAAATTACTGTTTGCTTAAAAACATAGAAAAATGAGGAAAGGTATTACATACTCTTCCCAGAGAACAGCAATCACTAAACATTTAAACCCAATTTCCAAATATGTTTTAGTAGATACTGTGACTGTTAAGAGTGATAGTGTCCCATTGATCCTTAAAAGCTGTGAAAAAAGATGTCATATGGAGATGAAGGATGCAATTCAGTATCCAGGAACACAAGTTTTTCAGGCTTTACTTGGTTCAACCAAAACACCCCAACAAAAACCAAAACAACAACAAACTCAATCCCCAAAACAAACAAACAAACAAGAACAAAAAAGGAAACAAACAAACCCCAAAACTCCAAAGAAACAAAATCAACAACTAAACAGCAACAACAACTGAAAAGAACCCAAAAAACCCCAAACCAAAACACCAAAAAACCAACAACCCCTCCCACCCACCACATCATTTTGGGTTCCATGTGGCCTCCAACGTGGTTTGACTACATTCTGTTAACATGAGGCAAGTTGATAATCAGGCCTAAAGCCCGGATTTGTTTGTCCTTTAATTCAGTACGATTTGGAATCGCAACAGTGAAAATCTTGATGTCTAAGATCTTGGTAGCCTGAGTGTGGTGACTGTAGCACTAGCTTTCTGAGTATGAAGAATTTACATCCAGGCTAGTTGCTGTTTTTAACCTGTTTGTATCCATGTATCTCAGCAGCACAAAACCTCCTTTCTGTTACTGACACTTTTTTCCCAGTAATATGGATAACTGTAATTGTGTTGACTACATATGGAAAAAATGCAGAGTTTGCATATGGGGATGTAAAGTGGAACTTTTTTCAGCCAGGAACCAGTCCTATTCCTGGAACTAAAAAAGGTGGCGTTGGAATATGTTTAACTCTGCCAACTTCAGATGCTTTCTAATATGAATTAAATCAAAATTACGTTAATAAAGATGCTGAGTCTGATTAAAGCTGCAGTCACTTTGGGTCATACTTGAACAGATTACTTTCAGCTTCCATTAATTAAAAACTGGACTTAAAATCTTTAGCAGTCACTGTGTGTTTGGAGGAGAAGCCCTAGCCATGGATGTATAAATAAGGGAAATATGATTTTATATGTACTATTCTGGAGTAAAATTCTGAATGATGCTCATCAATGAATATTGAAATTAAAGACACATTTTTTTATTGAAGGTTTCAGGAGGATAATGTTGGAAGAAAGGGAGGGAGGAAATTTCTTCTTGGTTCTTCACTCCCTGAATTAGGAGTGAAGAGAAACACACACATAGACTCAAGATGGAAACAAGGTTCTTGCACATAATGCAATTATCTTGACTAAATCCTTGCAACAAATTACCCTAGGTTTCTACAGTTCTCCCAGGATCTAACCTATAGATAATGCAGTTGTTGGCAGTAGATGAAATTGGAAGGTAAGTAGAAATTTAAACATGAAAATATTAAATATCGCAACACCTGTGTTGTGCCTATTCTTATTTGACACCTGATTAATCATTTTACAGTTTTATTTCGTTTTAAAATTCAGTATGCAGTAGAATTTAAAGAAGAAAAAAATATTGAATATTCTCTCAAGGAAAACCTGTCAGTTTGGGCCAAATGGCAAATAGGGCTTTTGGTCCCATGTTAAGTCTGGGAATTAGATGGGATTTACAACATATGCTAAGGCTGGTTTTTGATCACTAGGGAAATAATTAATTGACATTTGTTTCATTATATTTCAACTAAATCATACCTACTCTTTCATGTTGTCTGCAAACTTAGAATGACATTGATGCATTTTGTTGCATTTGTTTCCCTTTGGAAACATATTTTTAGCAATTAATAAGCCTTTGAAATCTGTTTTCTCCTAGCCCTAAATACTGTGGCAGAAATTGTGCTGCTTCAGTAAGCGTGGAATATAGTCATCTGGGGCAAGCTTAGAACTTGTATTTACTAAGTGACAGGTAGAATGAGTTTTCAAAGGAAAACTGCAAAGTTTCCAACAGTTTCCAACTTCTGGATAGCCAAAGGCATTTAAGTGAGCTACTTGTTAGAACTGATGCTTATTCATACAAAACTCATGTTTACGTGAAGTAACTGTAGAATTCTGAATTGATTTTTCAAATGCCTAAATGTTATAATCTGTTTGAGTGTAGGTGGTCAGTAATGTTACTTGTGCTGGTTGCTGGTCATGTGCATCATACAGACTCCTAGATCTCTTAGAGATTACAATAGAGGCTGAGATAACAAAGAAAGGAAAGGGACTCTTTCTGCAAAGCAGCAGTTGTGCCATAAGTCTCTTATAGGGCCCTGCTAAACATTTGACAGGATATTTTTTTCTCCACTTAAACGGATGATTCTATTCCAATACCTGAAGGGGGAACTATAAGGATGCTGGTGAGGGACTCTTGGCTCTTCACTAGGGACTGCAGTGATAGGACAAGGGGGTAACGGGTTAAAACTTAAATGGGTGAAGTTTATATTGGATATAAAGGAAAAAGTGCTTTACTGTGAGGGTGGTGAAGCACTGGAATGGGTTGCCCAGGGAAGTTGTGAGTGCTCCATCCTTGGCAGTGTTCAAGGCCAGGTTGGACAGAGCTTTGGATGACATGGTTTAGTGTGAGGTGTCTCTGCCTATGGCAGGGGGG
>JBCJKH010041973.1:0-11308 GCA_039877255.1 Loriculus beryllinus | reverse complement strand
CCTCTGTAATATCCCCAAATTGAACTCCTGCTTTCAGAAGTCTTAACATGCAATATTTCAGTAGAATATACAGAAGAAACAACAATCGTATTGTCTCAAGAGCTGGTGAACATGTATCACAAATGTGACTCCATTGAACGAACAGCAAAATATAAATTTTTGCAAATACAAACTACAAGAGGAATACCACACAAGTTTACTAAGAGCATAAGCATGCCCTATTCACTGTATTTGAAACAACCGAAAGTAACTCCATTTGCTCCCTAATTTGGCCTAGAAAAGAAATGCTGGAGGTATTTGAATTATACTCAAATCACTTTTCAAAAACACAATGAAACACTAACAAAACAGGTGCAAAGTACAGCTCTTATTAAATAATGTATTCTTAAGTTCCTTAGCTTTTCAAAATATAAAAAAATCATGGTAACCAGAACTTCCAACAGGAAACCCTTTTTTCTATCACTTTACATTTTTTTAGGAAAGCAACCTCAACTACCTGTCTACAAAAAACAAACAAACAAACAGTATTATTTACAGGGAAAAAAAAAAAAAACCAAAACAACAAAACAACAAAAAAACCCAACCCAGCGAACACTTCTTTCTGAACAGCTCAGCCATGGGAACACCTGTTTCATTCCCTTAAAAGCATGTCAGCGGATTCTTCCAGATGATACTTGCAGTGTCTTCATATCATCCTCAAAACACAAGCATTTTGTTTTACAATGATTTTTTTTTCTTTAATACATTCTCACATATAACATGAATTGCACTGCAGACAGTAGGGATTAATTGAAAGCTGAAAGTTTCTTACCAAGTACCCCAAGGCGATAGTTGACTGTGATGACTATCACATTCCCATAACTTGCTAGAACACTGCCATCATATAAGTTTCCAGTGCCTTCCATGTAGGACCCTCCATGAATATACACCATCACAGGCTTAGGTCCCCCACTGTCCCGAATGTCTGGAAAAAATATTAGGACACATTTTATCTCATGAAAGTACCAAAGAAGATACATGCAATATTTAAATTTTTTAGTGAGGTTATTTTTCTTGAAGTGTTTCTCAAGCAACATCTTTCACATCAGGAAATGGGCAGGTGGGCGTGTTATTTTGTGGTTTGCTTGTAACTGAACTTTATATTTTTTAAACACTTGTTGGCCTCAGAAAAGCAGAAAGGACTTGAAAATGGTAACTTTTCCTCATATGCAATACGACTGTGGTCTGATTCTGTTCCTGCTGAATTTGATGTAAAACATCTACTAACATTAGTGTGAGCTTATTTAGTCAAAGTCTTAACACTTCTGAAAGCTTAGTGCATCTTTCTGTTTACTTAGCTAAAGGCAATTCACCATGTTAAGATAAACAATATTTCTGCTCATAACATTCTTCCAGTATGGAAGCAATCAAGTAATTCATAAAAGGGGTGTATAAACAGCTATCTTTTGATAGATGTGAAGTCTAAGTTCTCAAAAGGTACTTGGAAGATGTTTAATATTAGATCTCAAATGGATATCATTTTTAACCTGGGTGGCCTGAAGTTTAGGGTGCGTGGGTCCTTCTTATTTTACTAAATTGTGGAAAGGACTGAATATTTGGAAAAATAGCTGCCTACATTGAAACAAATTGCAAAGTTCTCAAAAGTGACTCTGAACAGAAATAACAATTTTAAATCTCAGAAGCTCTGCCATTCTCTCAGAGAACAAAATTAGATATTGACATATAGTTTGAGTTTCATTTTAATTAAGACATTGACTTGGGTATCCCTTCCCCCACATAGTCCTATTTACAAATTGATGCATCTACCAAAAAAAATATTTGGAATACCTGAACACCACTGCTCCTTGTGAGGAAAGTTGTTTTTAAGTACCAATTCAAAGCAACAGTTAGTGGTGGGATAATATATATTTTTAAAAGATTTTTTTTTTAAGTCTTTTAAAGAAATCAGCTAAGGTGTAAATTCAAACTTTCACATCTGGATTAGATTGTGTTTTGATCTCACGTACTAGATGCCTGAGTCTTTGCCACTGGCCAAGTCATAATATTCCTTAATAGTCCCTAAAAATCAAGAAAGACAACAGCAAGAGAGCATATGAAAACTCCCAAAGAGGAAATTTACAAGAATATTCTGATTTCAAAATGTTTCTTTTTTTTTGTCATTATAACAGTATTCAAGTGACTTCCCTGACTACTCCACCATCTGAAGAAACCACAGACGTACTGTTTACTCCTTTGATTTGGAGGAACCTTAGTTACGAAGCTTTCAAGTAAGCTCTCTCTGAAGTTGTCTGAATTATTTCTGAAGCACTGTAAAGACTGGTAGGTGAGGAGAGCTGCATGAAAAACCCTGCTTTTTGAATTTGCTGAAAAAGATCAGCACATATGTGCCTGTTTATAAAAAGCCAGTTGCTACTGTTAGATGCAACAATATACTGTTACATGTTATATAACATATATGTTATATATAATATGTTATATTCTTCATTCTAATTTGAAGAAAATGCCAGAACAGTCAAGATTAGAAATTGGATCTTCCATACTGGAAGTACTAGAACAATCATTTATTCAAGACCAGAAGGACAATGAAAGTTCGTGCATGAAATTGCTTGTATTGCTTTCCTCACTCAAGCATATAGTAAGTTCTTTCCAACATGCAATTTTCAGAGTGTAAAGCTATGGAGATTATTTACCTTCATTGTACACAGAACAGAATTATGAGCTCCTGAGGTTTAAAATCTACACCAAGGAAGAATTCTTTCAAATTCAGATACTGTTTTCAATACATGGTTTGTTCATAGTCTATGCTCTTTTTCTGGATACAAATATGGATGCAATAATAAATTATTAATCTGAAATCACTGTGTGACTGTTCCCAGCAGAAATTGTACACAGTTAATTGTATGCTTGGTGGTAGCACAGGGGGAGACTGTCTCAGAATTCCTCTTTAATTAAAATTACATAGAATTACAGAGCACCAACTGCAAACAATAATGAAACATTGGTAGTATTGGCCTGTTTATCTGGAAAATAATATTGGAATATTTAGAAAAGAATGGGCATCCTTCCTCTGAGAAAGGGAGCACACATTCATGAGTGACACTTGATCTATAAAGGCGTGATTCTCTGAGTAAATTCTGCATATATCATTCTTTTGCTGTTTCCTACTACTAATATTCTTGTACAGGTTGCCATCAGACAGACTGATTTTCATCTGTGCCTATGTGGAATGGCAGAGATCACTGCTGCAACCTATAGCTGGGAATATTTGAAAGGTGTGAGCATTTAGCTGGGAGAAAACTGTTTAACTGCAGATGTAGTTAACTAGTGGATATTATTCAATAAGATCAAAGGGAGAAAGAAAAAAAAATCAGACCACAATCAAGAATTTATTTCTACCTGAGAGTAAATGTTTTCCCATCAAAACTACCATTCTTTAAAATGGAGGAAGTATTAGGATAGTATTCTTGGAGAATATTAGCAGGAAAAATTTTGTGAGGAGAAATTTTGTATTTGTACGAAAGTGCAAGAAAGATGCACTTTTCAAAAGTGCTTCTTGGAGTTAAGTGTTCAACTCATCAAAGTTGAGTTTTGGGATTTGGATACTTTTCAAAAGCTGACTGTCAATGATTTGATACATCTTTCATTTTTTTTCCTACAGGATGGTATGAGTCCTTTGCATGCATGTGCTGGAATGGTCTCAGTAAACTGTAGCTATATATTCTCATGCAGATAAATAGTTACTTCTGGATGCAGATTAATAGTTACTTGTGGAAGTAGCTCATTCTGAACCTAAATAATTGGGGTGCAAATGTGGTATTTCTGCCAATATAGATTTATTTACTTATTTAATTTAGTTGTGTACTTTACTTTTTGTTGGATTTTATGAAGTGTTGCTTTAATTAAAAAGCAGACAAATATTTTCAAAGACTCATGCAGTAATAGTGCTGTTCAAAATCCTTCTCAAATACAACTCTTCTGTTTTCATTTACACACAACATTGGTTATGAGTGCTGTGATTTGTTCAGTTTTAAATTGCTAGCTCATAAAACATCTAAATAGGTCTTACTGTATAGCAAAGAATGGTCTTGTTTATGACATGTACATGAACTTTCTCATTACAGTTTCAATCATCTGCTCTGTTCTCTACCTTCCTAATGTTTGTTGCATCTACTTTTTATGTCTAGTTTTAATTATGTTACAGGCAATTTAGGAATAGGGCTGTCTTATTCTATGTTTGTAACATCACACAACAGGGAACTGGGTCTGACTGTGAATACCAGTCACAATTGTCATCAATAACAGGACATAATTACAGCTTCAGTCATTTGAAGCTGATGTGAATTGGCCACATGACCTATCAAGTATAATTTGCAGGGAACAACCAAAACAGGAAAGGAAGAAAGCCTAGCTGGAAACAACGACTTAGTTAAGCATCTATGTCACAAGCATCGTTTTGCTAATTGTTATAAAGAATCATAACACCTTGACATAGAGCATTAAGTAAATCTTGGGGTTTGAATATGAAACAGCACAAGAACGTGAAAAACTTTTAGACTCATTACTGTAAAACCTTACACAGAATATGGCTGTGTGTAGCTCTTCTATAAGCTTTTGTCCTAAATTACTTAAGTACAGCATGGTACCAATCAGTGCAACTCTTAATGATTTAAAAGCCTTTTAACAGTATTTGACCTTTCAGGTCAAATCTATCAGATGCCTCATAGACACCCTGCTATTTTAATAAGCTAGTGCACTTAACAGTGCTAATATGCAGACATCCATTAATACCATGTTTTTAACATGTTATATAAAACTAAATGTCCTGACACTATTAGAGTAACTATTGAACTTCTAATAGAAGTGTCAACAAGGTTCTAGACACATTTAATTTTAAAATATAGCCTGCAGCCACCATGTTTCAGAAAATAGAATTATATCCTTGTTTGTTTGTTTTTGTATCTGTCAAACCGATGGCTCATTTTGTGCATTCTTAAACACTTAACTATCTCTACCTAAAAAATTATTTGAGATCCTGATGGAGGAATCTATGAATGTATATTATAACATAAAAAAAGACCTATGATTTTACAGAAAAGAATCTGGATCAGACTCCCATTAGAGTAGGACCTCAACAGCCAGTTAGGTGTCATTTTAAATTATTAAAGATGATGGTTAGAAATGCAAAAGCTGACAGACTTTTTACTGTACAAGCAATGCTTGGCAATGCTAAAATGTAATGGAGCCCCAAAGCAGTGCTTAAATTAAAGGTCTTTCAGAATTTTTATTATACACATTTCCAGGTATTAATAACATCACCACAAAAATTCAACATGATATGACCTGAGGTTCTCAGTGTAAATTGAAAATATAATTAGCAAAATTTAATATGCAAGTTACACTGGAATCTGTGTTTGGGAGTTGGCATCACAGAACTGAGATGAATGGGTGGCAGGAATCACATATATGTCTATGTGTATCAGCCAGCAAGTTCACCTAAAGTGGTAAGATCGGTGTTATTCCAGTCTGGCTGGAACTCATTAAAGGCTGTAATTAAGGCTGGAGCATGTGGCTGCTTTGTGAGGTAGACAAATGTGTTCTGCTGTTTACTGATCTCTCAAGTCCAAAAACGAACTAATGCCAGATGGAGATATTTTTTTTCTCTCTTTCCTTAATACCATGACAGTTGAAAGCAGACAAAATGCCAAACTTAGCAACCTAGTCTGTATTAATACTAATGGAGCAATAGGGGTTTTTGGAGAAGACACTCAATTCTGAAATGTGCTCTTTTGAGCCAATGATGCTACAGTCTATTAAGCACAAGAAGGGATTTGCAGATGCATTCTGCATCATTAGCAATTTAAAATTTGAGTGGATTTCTGTTTGTTTTGATTTAAAACATGCTCTAGACCAAAACCTTCCTTCCGTCAATGAAGTCCAATAGCCCATATAAGACGGAGCATCAGACTAAATGATCAGAATCATCACAGTTACAGCCTGTGAACAAACAGCAACATCTGTTCCTAATCTGTCTCCTTTTTCAAGAGAGATTGGAATGGGGAAGGAAGGGGTAGAAACATCTAGCAATTACAGTGCAGACCCCACTTCTGAGGCGTGTATTCTCAGTTCCCTGCTTTACTATGGACACGGTGTCTGCATTCCTCAAACTTAGTGTCTAAGTTCCTCATTTCTAAAAATTGAATAATAGCATTCCTCTATCACAGAGGGATACTGTGGAACTGAATACATTAAAAACAGAGATGCCTAAAGAACATTTGGGACTAAGTAAGGATTTAATATTGACAGATTTATGTGCTAGGTAAATTCTGTATGATAGAATGGTGGCTGAGAATAACTCATCTGTGAGCAATCCTTCACAATTATTTCATACATCACTAACTACCTAAAAGTCCAGTTCTGATCCCTGAGAACATAGGCTGATTAATGATTTCTGCTGCTGTATTTTAAGTCACACTAAGTATTTTATCATATAGGAACTAAGAGTGCATAGTCACTGTTTGGTTTTTATTCCCATAATTTGCTATAGCGAATGAAATCAAATTAAATTATTACCTTACAAAAATTAAGACTGAGATATTAGGATTAAAACAGCCTACTTTTTTAAACTAAGCCTTGTTTCTAGACTGGAGAAGGTATAGTTTATTTAACCGCTCAGCAACTTAAAACTTGCATCTACACTACATACTGCTTACCTGCGTATCAGCAAATAGGCATATCCACCACTGTTATAAAGAGGGAAAGCCCCAGTGCTCACTGGTTGCAGATGCTTTTGGTACTCTTTTTTTTTGGTGCCTGCTTAATATTTAGTTCTATACTTACTGAAAAACAGGTAAGCAATTTCAAGTGTAGATGTGAAAGGGTTAAATTGAAATCAGCATTCATCTAGACTGGGGAAAAATACATTTATATAATTTCTGACATCACAAATTTCTCACTCACAGAATTTGAAAACACCTTCATTTTTTAAGCAGCAAATTTGCAGATCATTAGCTGGTAATGTGCACCACTGCCTTTGGGTCTTTTGAAAACAAAAATGAAAAATGATCTAATTAAGCCTGGTCTACTGGTTGCAGTACATACCAGAGATCCAAGTTCGATTACTGATTCCAGTGCTTGTGCTGGCAAGGTTTGGACGACAATAATGTGGTAGTGACATGTAGCAGTAGATGGGAGTAGGATTATTGAATGCTGTTTCAAATTTAAATCTCATCAAACTCTGATGTTTGAGTGATGCAATACAGAATACTTTCCAGAGATTTGATCCTAGAAGCTGATATTAAAGATCTCTAGGAAAGGTACAAGAAATGGACATGAGAGCTTCAAATTTCTTAAAACATAGAATGTCCTGGACATTCTTTATGTAGCATGGATTCTATAGTTGTACAACACATTTGTTTTTCACCGTGTATCACTTAGTCTCCCTAATATTCCAACTTTATAATTCATTTGGTTTGGCATTTGTTTTTTGTTTGCTTTTTTTTTTTTTTTTTTGTCCCAGTTATTCATTTGTAGATTTTTACATTGAATAAACACAACCATAGTGTAAAATGTATTTGAAAGACTTGATTGACATTTTAGCATAAATCTAGACAGCTAAGATGGCTTTTTGCTTTGCCTTTCTCTTTCCTGCTACTTATACCCAACTCCATGACTTACATTTGTGAACTATTCAGTTCTGCACATGCAACAAGCACTAGAGTTTCAATGCAGAAAAGCAGGTTCATAAAATAGAGGTCACCTCATACTGCTCCTCCATCAAGGGACAACGAAATGCAGGGCCTCAGTAAATAGGTTTTCTACCAACCAAGCAGACATCCTAGCAGCATTCAGTGTCTATTGATCATAAAAATTTAAATTTGCCCCACCTCTCTATGACTCTCAGAAGTGGTAAAAGTCTAATTGCTGCTGCATTCTTCTGCTGGCATGGAAAGAACAAACCTGTCACTTGTACTCCAGAGAAAATTAATCCCAGTACTATCAATTACAGAGATTTATTAGTGTTGTAAATGTTTCTTCCCCTCTAGTTTGACTGCTGTGTTCTTACAGCTCTTTCTCTCTCTCCAGCTGTCAATGTGGGAGACAGGTTTTCTCTGACATGGACACTTGCTCTCCAAAGACTGAGATCCCCACTCTCAACTGATTCTACTTACTAAACTGATTTCTGATAGCAAGCCCTCACTGCTGAATTTTAGCAAAATTAGTAGTCTAAGTGAGGGTCTAAAGAGAGGAGGACTCAACAAATATAAAGCCATTAGCATCTGTCTTGGAAATTATACAGCAGTTTAGAAGAGCCATTAAGGTCCACTGGATGAATAACCCAGGTTTCAAATGGTTTCTTAAAACATATGGTTAAAACAAGGCAGAATAACTTCTCCAATGCCTAATTTGCTATCACAAGTCTTAGAGAATATGCAAGAATGTTCCTTGCAATATTTTGCCTTGAACTAATGTATATTCTAATTCCTTCATATATTCTAATATTTGTATATTCTAATTCCTTTATTCCTATTATTATTTTCCCTCAGTATCTGTCCTATTAAACTGTCTTTATCTCGAGTTTCGCTTCCCCTCTGACCCTGCCCAATTCTCTCCCCATCTCACTTGGAGTGGAAAGGAATAGTGAGCAAGGGGCTGTGTGATGTTTAGCTGCCTGTTGAGTTAAACCACAACACAATGAGAGCTTCCAAAGGCGATTTTCAGTCTCTGTTCAGTTATTGGGTAAGAAGTTAAGTGCTCATATTTGCCTTCCTTCATCTTTTGTGATAAGATTGAATGTTTCTCTTTGAGTAAAACACTTAATGTTTTGATGAAAAATTTCTGAATTAAAAGCTTTGTAGTACAAGTTAGGCTTAATCTTAATATCTGGCAAAAAAAAAAAAAAAAAAAAACCAAAAACCCAAAAAACAAAAAAACAGATATTAAAAGAGAAGCAACCAACAACCCTACCAGTCTCATATGGCAATTTGGTTTACTTGTTGACCATAAAATATACGACATGTGTGTTTAAGGTTCAGAACTTTGAAGCACATCTACTTGAAGGGATGATACTGCTCAGGAGAAAGAGCCTCTTGTTACCATCTTCATAGCCCTAAAAAAATATCAAATCTGCATAAATTATTTGATTAATAGACATAATTCATAACCTGAATAATATGCTTGACATTTCAAAAATCCAATTTTACTTGGTAATATGGTTTTCTAAGCGTCAGCACAAGCAGACAGGCATCTTTATATGCTTGTAAAAATAGAAGGCATCAAATTCCTTTAGATGACCATCCGTTTAGCTCCACTGGCGCTGCACAGAACCTCATCAATTGCAAATATTGTCAGCCATTCTAGGGCTACCACTCTTTTACAGGGAGGTGGGGTAATTTTGCATTTGTTCATGGCAATGTAAGTGAAAAGGTTTTGTATTTGGGGAAATTCAGTTGCTTAAGAGACACTTTCTAAGAATTCTTTGTATTTTCCTTTAATAAACACAACATTTTCTATGTTTATCAAACTGATGTCAGTGAAAAAAGAAACATCTTTGTACTTGGTGAAATACATAGGGTTAGAAAACATGCAAAAAGGTGTACAGAGAAACTTTAAAAGAGTGTTAGTTTAAATATTATGGACGAAATTCAGTCAAAAGGTGGGATGCAACATATTAAGAGTCCATTTCAAGAAAACAAAAAAACCTCCTCTTTAAATATTGTTACTGTTTTGTATCAAAATGTAGAACTTAACAACATTCTTTCTTTAAAAAAATTAAAAATATATATATATGTATAACAACAAGCAAGAAGACAAAACACATCAAAAATGGGAATTAAAAAAAAAAAACTCTTCAAAAGAAGACAAGAAGTCAAAAAAAGAGGGGAGAAAAAAGATTTTCAGGGATCCTTGTCATGCAAATCAGTTTGGCGGCAAAAAAATACCTTCATCTTCAGCACCGTCATTATCACCTAAATCATCTGTCTGTTTCTTTGTAAGGGGACCTAGGATTGAGAACGGAGAAAATGGAGGAAAAAAGACAATTCAAGAATATACAAGACTGAGGAAAAAAACAGTGAATATTAAATTCCCATGGATGTTTCAAGAAAAACATTTGCAGGGATGGAAATACTAGTTTCCAGCAACCAACTTTTCATTATGTTTTTCAAACTTTACAGCAAAACCTTCCCTAGGGGGTATGGCTATTAGAAACATGTAGCACAAGAACCAAAGAGTGCCCAGTGCTTTATTGTTTTTAAATGAAGAATCAAAGCTTGTTTACTAAAAGCATACCCACCATAAACTATATTTATCCACTTAATTTAATTGGTTTTTGTTCTTGTTATTAGGAATAGTGGAGACAAGAACTGCCAAATTACCTCTTGCGTTTGATGCAATCAGGTGGCTAATAAATGTCTTCACAGTTGGTTAAAACAGTATTTTCTGTGAAACGCTAATTCACATTTGTAAGTTGAACCATTCAAGCTTATAATTTACAAAATAAGCATCGGTTTATATTTTCTTTTCTTTTTTTTTTTTTTTTTGTTTTCCATACTCATTTCATTTTCTTTTAAATACAATTGTAGATTCCCTTGTAACCTTTGACTACCTGCTGAGATATTTGTAAAGAAACATGAAAATCCATAGGTGAAGTAGAAACAAGACTGAAATCCTAGACCAATTGAAGACAATGATTTTTGCCATTGATTTCAATAGGGCCAGGATTTCGTGCACAGTATACAAAAGTTGCATTGAATATGGAATTGAAGCTTTAGCTTGGGCAAAATACATAATATCATAATTCTTTATTTCCATAAATGGATGGCAAGAGTAAAGTCTTTCATGCCCAGCATCTGTATTATTAGCAAGTGGTAACAGATTCATCATATATTTCCAATGGGAAAAATACCCATTATTTTCCTGAGTAATAAAAAAAATACACCAGAAGGAAAGTCAAAGGCCATTCTAAAGATTATTTCCATGTCATATATTTTACACATTTACGCACAAACAAAAGACAACTGGAACTCTGCATTATCTTTCCTTTTTTTTTTTTCCCAAGCTTTCTCATTTACTTGACATTCTGTAATTTGCATGCAAAAAAGCAGTCAGTGCGAACACAGGACTAAATAATGAAAAAAGAAAAAGCTGGCCAAGTACAGAGTAGAAAACAAGAACTTTCTCATGCATAAAATAGCAATAGACAAAAACAACAACAAAAGAGAGATGAACAGTATGTGTCGATATTTGCAGTAGATATAGGCAAGAGACATGCATTAACTCTAAGCACCATGGAGTATTAAAACATTTGTAT
>JBCJKH010041969.1:0-10752 GCA_039877255.1 Loriculus beryllinus | reverse complement strand
GCCAAGGGGTGGTTGTCACCCATCACAAAGGGGTGGGTGTTGAGGGCAAGGGGTGGTTGTCACCCATCGCAAAGGGGTGGGTGTTGAGGGCAAGGGGTGGTCGTCACCCATCGCAAAGGGGTTGGTGTTGAACCATGGTGGGCACTGAGGGCAAGGGGGGGGTATTGAGGACAGAGGGTGGTTGTCACCCATCACAAAAGGGGTGACACTGGGTGTTGAGGCCAAGGGGTGGTTGTCACCCATCACACAGGGGTGGATGTTGAACCAATGCGGTCATTGAGATCAAGTGGGCATTGAGGGCAAGAAGGGGGAAGGCAAGAGGTGAGAGAGAGACTGCATGGCTGAATGGGTTTACACCACGACAAGTTGTCATAGTCTATGCCTCTTATATCTACCATATAACTGTTTATAGTACCCCTTCTGCAGCTGCATAATTACTGGAGAAATGAAAATGCAACACAAAAAAAGAAGACAGATTACCTGGGGCCCTGTTTCAAAGCTGTTAATTGCTGAAGTGTAGGGACAGTGCTCCAGGTAGTTTAGAAGGTATAATAAGGTATACTAAGGTATAACACAAATCACTGCTACTACCACCGATAATAATAATGATAAAGAAAATAACAAGAGAAGAGAATACGGCACCTCACCACCCATTGACAGATAACTCACCACACCCAGCCCAACTGAGCACTGACCAATACCTAGTCCAACCCCTCAATCAACTCGCCCTTCCGGGTAACTCTCAGCTACATCCTGGGCATGACGTGCTGTGGTATGGAATATCTTTTTGATCAGTTTGGGTCAGGTGTCCTGTCTCTGCTTCCTCCCGTGCTCCCCTCCTCCCTGGCAGAGACTCACAAAGTCCTTGGTCAGTCGAAACATCTGAGCAGTAACTAAAAACATCGGTGTTATCAGCCTTGTTCCCAGGCTGAAAGTCAAAAACACAGCACTGCACCAGCTACTAAGAAGGAGAAAAATGACTGCTACACTGAACCCAGGACACAACTATACTTGAAAACGATCAGTCCTGGTTAAAATGTGGGTAAAGATCTAATTTTAACTGTCTTCAGTCAGCTAGTAAGCACTTTAAAATTATGTGTTGTTATCTTTTACTGCTGTATTCCTGTTTATATTGAAATCTTAGTACTGAAGTCTCAGTATTGGCCTGAGCCAAGTCCTGATCCCTTGGGAATAGATTGGAATTTTGTTTTTTACTCTCCGGAAACACAAATTTGTCTAACAGGACTGAAACTGCTTTTTATATGCTAGATTTAGAGGAAGTTGTCTGTGTGTAATTGAAGACTTAGATCAACTTCCAGCAAACTCAGTTGAATAACCTGTTAATTTCTATTAAAGTTACAGCAAAGTGTGAAAGTAGAAGTCAAAGAGCATTAGTCACAGCACAAGGACACATGCATTTTTGAGCTGCATCAATTCTCTATTACAATTTTACACTTTTGTACAATTCCAGAATTGCCAAACGAAATCCCATACACTTCCTTCAGTCTGTTGAAATTATGCTTCTTGCAGTTCTTGAAAACAGAAATGATTTGAGGATATTGTAATATTTCTGACAGAATGATCTTTTATATATATATATCTTTTTTTTTTAAGTATGCACTACGTCATCTCTAAAAGACTAAAAGAAGATTTCCAGGATAAGAAAAAACTGTGCCCAGATAACAGCAAAGCCAGCAATAAGAGGCAGAGTGTCTCAACAAATGTAAAATGCATCAGCAGCAGCTAAGTACTTTCAGTGAATCAGTCATCTGGATACCAGAAAACTATGAAGGAATCAAACAAATAATATTCGACAAGGGTTAAAATTAAATCTAACTGACCAAAGGCTGAATTGTGTTTTAAAGCTGATGAGAAGTTAATAGTTTCCAGTAAGATAAGCCAGGGATATTTCTTCAGGACAGAAACCCTTTACTGAATGCCAAATTGCCTGTAGTTTGTCTCTTGTTTACCATTCATGACAATTATTTCCTATGGATTTGTTAAGAGGTTTGGCCAGCCTGACAGAAGCATGTTTAATTTTACAAATAATATAGAGGCTGCTGCCCAAGTACATTGGCAGTCTGATAATGCAAAAACATTTATTAGAAAGCCAACTTCCCTATAGGCAAAACTAATCTTAGAAGTTTACATTCATTCTTGACCCCATTTGAAGAAGCGTAACTCTCCCAGTGACATCAAATGGAATTTTGCATGTGTTAAAGAAATAAGATGAGCTACCTCAGTACACGTCATATTCATTATGAAAGTAATTGCAGTTTGCAATTGCAGAGACCAGATATGCAAGTGTTGATTTGGTTTTTTTTTAGTGCTTTGGGTTTTTTTTTTTTCCCCTACATAAATGTCAATAGCAGTTTATTTCTGCTATTACCTTATAGTCTTGGTAAACATTCTTACTCTCTATAGATGCTGGAATAGGTTCAGTGCAGTCATTTTGGATCTCAGACACTAAATAAAACTAGGATTCACCAGCACTTGGATGGGTAGCTATTAGAAATCTATGGTAACACACACAGAGACAAGGAGTCCATGTGGAAAAAACCCTTTTCTATAAATTCTCGTATGCGTTATTATAGTATGCTTGTAGGACATAATTGTTTTTCATACTTATTTTCATTCTTTTGATAGCTTCTGTCAAGTCTTGATCTTCCTGCAATAATTAGGAAATTTTCCCACTAAAGTTACTGGACAGACTGTCATAGACTTTGATGGATTTTCAGCCAAGGTATCCAAAAATTATATTTTAAATAAGTTATACCAATGCATTAAGACACTTATGGCTTAGAATCTGGGGAATCATACAAGATCACTTATTGCTAAATACTAGAAATACAGTAAAAAACAGTTTCTTGTGCTGTTTCAGTCCTTTATTTTCATTCTTGTCCAAAAATTATCCAAAACAACAAAACCCAAACAGAATGAGCCAAATTAGCAAAATAAAACCGCTAACCTTCCAAAACTCAGTTTTATGAACATTAGTGTTTGCAAACTAATTTCTTAATGTATTTGAAAGGTCTGATTTGGACTTGTCTGCTAATGGAAGTACTGCACATTCCCTGGGATTCATGGAATTGGAATCTTCCTTCTGACTATAGTGCAACTATATGCAGCTCTTACTTGGACTTAGAAGTTATGTTCTGTGTAAGACTCTTCTAATATTTAGAAGTATAGAAGTACACACAATTCCAAATGCAGACAATGACAGAGCAGACAGTGCTGGCCCTGCTGCTTCCTCTTTGGTCTTTACTCCACTGAAAAGTTCTTCTAATAAACAGAAACTTGATGTAGCAGATTATCTTTTTCTTTCACTATGAATGTCTACATCGTGTATTATTATCAGTCACAAGATTAATGTTTTTTTTGCGAACATCTCTAGAAGAAAACAAAGCCGCTTACAGACTGTTTCTCACTTGGAAATTTATTGTCAACAAAAACACACACTGAAATCTATTATTCATACCGGTAAATAACAACTAAAAGGAGTCTGCATTAATGAATAATAATAATTCTTCATTGTTTTTTGACCTATACTAAAACATAAGTTCCAGTTTTCATGAGTCATCCTAATTAGAGAAGTAATTGAAATTAGATTTGTTTTTCCAACATAAATAGGTCTTCCATTAGAATAAATCATTTTATCGTCTTGCAGAGCTGTACAGGAGCCATGCAGCACACGGGGTTCTTGAAGCACTGTGTTCTGGACAATCAATAAGACAAATTTATGAACATGATTTGTTCAGTGATTTAATTGTATGTAATCTGATCAGAAAGGATTTAGAAAAACAAATTTGGGAATTGGGAAATGAGTAAAGCAGATGCATAGTAACACAGAAGCAAACTAGCAACGTGAAGCTACCAAAATGTTTTTTCAAGCTTTCGTAGACTGGCCTATCTTCCTGGCTCAGGAAGCTTTTTGTATTAAAGTCTGGCAGAAGTTACCCAGTGCAACCAGGCTGATACTGACAAAGCAATTTGCACCATTGTGAGAGTACTGGCACTAGTCCACCCATTGGGTTCCTGCTTTTTATATTTGCAGATTGTGAGTGGGCAGAAAGTTGTTTATAGTTCAAGGGGCTGATCCTTACTGGCAGTATAAAAAGTCTTCTGAAGCCAACTAAACACGTTGGGTTTTTTTCACTTTTAAACATGAATAAATTAAAACCCTTGTATATATATATATGCTTCATTCCAAGCTGCTGTTTGCTGCTTTCTGGAAATATCTTTATTGTTCATTAAAGAACAATAATAAAATGTGCATCCAGAGTTCAGTAGACAGGCTCACAGGACACAATTAACCACAAAAATGAGTTGATTTACAGCTCAGATCTCTTGTTTCTCAAGAAAGAGCCTTAAAAATTACTTAAAGAAGCATCTTCTTAATATATTTCTGCAGATTTTGCAGTGGAAAAAGTCTGTAAATGAAAATCAGCCTTTTGCAAAGACTTATTTCATAAGCTGTAATAAATGGATTTTACATAGACAAGAGGGGAATAATTTTGCTTATCTATCAGTAAGGCAACACATATGGTATAAACAGGACTTAGTGTATCCTGAGTGGAAAGCTAGCCTTCCTGGTGTGAATGTTGCACATTGGTTAAATAAGTCTTACCCTGCAAATTTACATAAAATACCCTTCAAAGAGGGCAGTGTATTACCTGGGCATATTACTGCACTTATTCCACTATCCAAAGCTGGAATCTCCCATGTAGCCTATTTGTTCACCAGTAGAATAAGGCCACATTTGTTCCTTAAGATATGTGACTGAAATGCCATAAGGGATGGAAATTGAAATTTATCTCTTCTGAGCACTACCAGAAATCTGGGCCCAGTTTTGACCATAATCCTTACCCCCTACAGATTACAGAATCACAGAATGGTTGAGGTTGGAAGGCACCTCTGAAGGTCATCTGGGCCAGCCTCCCTGCTCAAGCAGGATCACCTAGAGTCAGTTGTCCAGAACCATGACCAGATAGCTTTTGAATATCCACAAGGATGGAGACTTCACAGCCTCTGTTGGGTATATGAATCAGTCATGTGCGTAATGGGTAAGATACATGAGAGAAATACACATAAAAGGAAGACAATCCACAGAAAAAGTACCTTGCCAATTTAAGGTTTTTAATTTAAGCAAGGGTATGGACTAAACAAGTTGATATCTCTTGAAAGTTTTCTATTGCTTCCTATGTTTTTAAAGTGAAATATCTTTCATGGGTATATGGAGCACAAACTAGACTCCAAGGAAATGCTCAACAGGTCTAGGGAGAAAACTCTTTTCCTTTCCACTAGAAATAATCAAATTTTTTTTCTCCTTTTCCCAGTTACGCAAGTGATGAAGATGCATGAAAGCTGAAAAAAAATGTTAAAAAATATTCCGATCAATTCATATCAAGCTCATGTGAAATTACTTATATTTTGTATCATTATTTTAATAAGTGCCAAAATAGTTTCTATAAATAATTTCAAAAATATTTTCTCATAAGCTGGGATCTACTCAGAAGTGTCTCAAATGTCATTAAAATATTTTTAATGGAAAAAGAATTGAACAAAAAATATTTAAACCCAATAAAATTTTCTAGAGAGTCGTCACAATATATTTCGATCACTGAGAAACATACAGAAATATAATAGTTCAGACCTTATGAGGAAAAGTATTGGAGCATTTTTAAAGATCTACATAGTCAATAACTTAAGTGGGCATAATTTAATACTTGTAGTTAGGCTAACATTAAAGATGTGCAAATCCATCTTAGAATACGAATGAAAGCAAACAAAATAAATACCAGCCAACTGCTGAGAAATGGACAAAAGGGTATGATATGGCTTTCTAAATTCACTATAAATTATAAAAGTCTTGTGAACTTTGTCTTTTCCTCATTATCCTTTAGTATTGCCTGATCATCCAGTCACGGCATTTTATAAAGATAAGATACATCAAGGTGTTGAATTCTTTTTCATGTTTTTATTTTATTTAAACTTTTTTTGTAGAAATTTTTTTAACAGGGAATTTATAATAATGTTCTCTTTGTCTGCAAAATGATTTGAATATACGAAAGCTCACTTGTTGATTTATGTGCCAATTAAGGAAGGGTAGTGATAAATATTCTGGAATAAATGCATGCATAGCTTTGATCTCTCATGCTTTGAATGCTTGTTTGCATGCTGACTGCATGAGAAATGGTCCAATTCTTCCCACTATCTGCTTCCATAGTGTGATCTTTGAAGAATTTTTTGGTTACTCAGTACTGGAAGAAGACAACTTCACCAATGTTCAGCTTGATAAGACAGTTCTTCCTAAGGAACAGCTTCAGAAATCCTAAAATAGAGACTGAAACAAGAAATCAAAGGATTTTAAATTTAGGTGGTATTATTTTCCAACAACATTATTGTTGTTGTTGTTGTTGCTTGTTTGTTTGTTTTTAACATTCCAGATGAATTTAAGTGATTATCAGCTCTTTATCTAAGCAACAAAATATGTGTCTGGATTTGAAGAAATAGGAGGCTAACCAAAAAATTAAAATTTTTATAGTAAGAGAAGTTAGGACAAATGGACAAACTTTAGTTTAGTTTAATAAACCATAAATCATTATGAATAGAGGTTATTGCATAAGGAGTTGTTGCTCAGGCAAGATGTTCAAGCCCCTGAGTTCTCCTAATTGGTAAAGAAAGTTAGCTATGTCTTGGTTTTCAGTTATCATTTTTGCTACATTTTAGATTATTGGAAAGGCTTAATTTTCTGAATAGGTACCTATCTCCAGACTCTGGTTTGATCTAAATTAAAAAAATATCAACAAACAATAAAATACATGTTACAGTAAATAGATCATAACCTGTGACCAACATGATGTGTTTTGAAAATGTTTATTTTTAAAGGAACTCTTAATAACTGAAAAATTATTCTGCTTGAAAAAAATGTCAGTTGTTAGCTAAAGAATTTTTCATTTACTTTGATCTTTTATATGAAATTCAGGAACTTAGTTTTTAAGATGTCAGTTGTTAACATTTTAATAAATTGTTCTGTACAACAAAACCATTTCTACAATTACTGCAACAAAAATATATCCCCTCCTTTTTCTTAGGACAAGGAAATGGAACACATTTTAAAAATAAAATTAAATAAATATTTAGCCTCTCCTGATTCACATTTTATCTTGGTTTTAAAAGCACTGCAGGCATCTTTAAATATGTGCATAATTCTTCAACTCAATAATCAAATTAAGATGAATATTAGAATGCTGAATAAAAACTGTGTAACTTCTAATGTTCATATAAGTGAAAAAAAGCACTTACAAAGCCTTTTGTAAATGCTTGCTAAGATCTAAGAGCTGTACACAGTATCAACAATATATGATTTTGCTAAATGAACCATTTAAACTGAGGAGCATATTATTCTTCAATATGCATGTAGAATATTAAATCTAATTTGACTTCTGGTTGGTGAAAAGATTCTGGAGTGTTGAAGTGGTATTTTATATACTAGAAATTTAAACTGGCGTTGCTAAAATTACTGAAAGAAAAGATATTACCTGAGTTGAAGTTTCATAACAAATTCAGGCATTTGTTGGGCTTGCCAGTGTTTTGTATAAGCTTCACTGGGCACAGGAGGAGAATCAAATTAATTTCATCTATTTTGAACAGTTCCCACAAACAAGATTGAAAGAGATTGAGCCAATTGTTCTATCTGCCCTTGCCTTGACTGATGCCAATTCTCATCTATTTGTTAGAGAAAAAAATGTAAATTTCATCTGAGAACAAGTTCATATAATATGTGGTTTTTACATATGCAAAATAATGTCTAATGATACAGTGAAAAGATAAATTTATCTAGTTATGAATGCAGCTGGCAAAGAACTTTCTGGATCAATAAATCTCTTCCCTGCTGAAAAAAGTAATCAAGTCTTTAATACTCACAATAGTCACTTTAAAGCCAACTTTTCAAGACTGTCTTAGGCCACTCTTGTCACTGACATCAGAAGATAACAATTGCAAATGCTTTTTAGTCTCACTGACAGTAGTATCATAAATTGTTCAACATTAGGTGATTGATTTATTTAAGAACATACATTGTGTATGAGCCCAAGTTAAACAAGTGAGAATCGAGCTGTGGGCAAACTTGTTGCTTGTGTTTGTCCTTTTAAGGCAGTTTCTGTAATAAATCCTTCTTCACTGAATGGTCAATACATGGATAAATTCCATGTATCGTAACAACTTTGAAAGACAGTTTGTCTTTATTTTCTGTTGGCATATAGATTTACATGGGTAACTTTTTTAATTATTGTGCTAGTGCTGTAGAACAGATCTTGGCATTCTTTCAGAATGACAAAATGTAGAGGTTTCAGGGTCAAACTCATAGAATGTAGTTTAACATTTTTATATTTCATTTTGAAAGAAATGTGCCAATTACTTGTGCCATATAGGACTTGAGTATATTAAATATTAATTTTCACACTGCATTAAATATTCATAGATGTAACATGTGACAACTGTGGTTTCATGTCAGTCTTGAAAAGAGAAATCTCTTTTTCTTGTTTTTGACATCTCTAATCAAGACCTACCTACATTTGGTTTTGAATCATCTCCAAAGTTGCTTATTATTATACCATAAACGTTCATTTTTATTTTGTCTTAGCAAATAGGTGAGAGAGATGTTCATCAAGTCTCATAAAATATTAACAAGTGGTCTTTATTTTTCAGTGATGGATTTGCTGAAAGTTTTTAAGGATTTGCAAAAGAAGAAAACATTTTGGGTGCAGGAAGGGAGGGTGAAAGGAAATGGGAGATACAGCTGTAATCCCAACTAAAAGAGATGGGAAGACTATGAGTATTCCAGACTGGATTTGTACTTGTAAAAATTCCATATTGTATAATAATCAGCACTACCTTCCAGTCTTGTTTCAGTTTAGTCCCTAAGGAAATAAAACAGAGATTGACAGATACAGGTTAAATATAAGACCATTTCTATTGTTTTTTCTTCTGCTTTTTATAAGCTTTTCATTAAAAATAATGGTTTTGAGCAGTAGATAGATAAATTCCAATAGCTTGTTTTAAATAAAAATGGTCACAAATACACGTGGTATTTAAACGAGTAAAGTAGCAATATCTCTGTGGCAAAAAATACTTGTAATGGACTACTGAATTACTACTTAGAAAAATTGTTAAAAAAAAAAAATAGTGACTGAAAAACATTACCATAGGTATACATGTAATGTGCCACAATTTTAAATAGATTTCTCAGCTTTTCTGAGTAATTAGTCAAAAAAGAGATAGCATTAAAAATGCAGCAGTCTTCAGCAAAGAATAGATGTGGGTTTTTTGGTTCTGTTTTTTTTTGTTTTTTTTTTTTTTTTTTTTTAAAGGATGAAATATAACAAGACATTTTCTGCCTATGGTCAAATATTTCCCCCTCAGGTTTCCTGAAAGTATTTATAGTTCCTTTAGGAAATCACTTGCTTTGCAGTATTTTCTCCACCTTTATAGAGATTATTTACTTCTCGGACAGATAGAGCTATAACAGTTAGAGTTACTTCCAACGTTGGACAAGGATTTAAAGGTAATTATTTCACATTATTTAATTTTTTTTTCTCAGACAGCTATCTTAATCCTTTAATATATTAAGACTGACTCTTATTGTTTTCATAATCCATCTGATGAAATCAGCAATAAGAAATAAGTCTTTGCATAGAAAGTAACCAGTTGTTTCGAAGGAGCTGTTAAATTATGAGCTGTTAAATCATGAGTAAGGTTCATTTCATTAATGCATCTAAAATGAGTGCTCTTCTTGACTGATCCTTTTACAGAAAATGAGGGATCATCTAGTAAGTGATGTAAAGACCTCTGTTTGGTGACTCATTATAATCCTATGCTACATCCAAGAGAGAAATTTGCCACCCAATTTGTGTGAATCATATTGGAACTACCTATCTCCCTGAAGTGAGTAACAAAACTACAGATCTATCAAATATTTAGGTACCTGAAGTTAGGTTAGATGACAACTGGTGTCAGGTGAGTGCCAGAAAACAACTCCAAACCACATCATTACCTTTCCTTTAAAAGTGGTTATTTAAATGCAAGACATTATTGTCCATCATATTTGAAAAATCACAGCAGTCAGGTGAAATTCCCAATGACTGGAAAAAAAGGAAATATAACCCACATTTTCAAGGAGGGGTAAGTGAATCACTCAGGGAACTACAGACCAGTCAGTCTCATCTCTGTGCCTGGCAAAATCTTGGAGCAGATACTCCTGGAAGGCATTCTAAGGTACATAAAAAACAAAAAGGTGCTTGGAGACAGCCAGCATGGCTTCACTAAAGGGAAATCCTGCCTGACCAATTTGGTGGCCTTCTAGGATGGGGCTACAGAACTGATGGACAGGGGTAGAGCAACTGATGTCATCTATCTGGGCTTGTGCAAAGCGTTCAACACTGTCCGACACAACATCTTTGTCTCTAAATTGGAGAGACAACAATTTGATAGATGGACCACTTGGTGGATAAAGAATTGGCTGGATGGCCGCACGCAAAGAGTTGTGGTCAATGGTTCAATGTCCAACTGGAGACCAGTAATGAGTGGTGTCCCTCAGGGATTGGTGTTGGAGCCAGTCTTGATCAACATCTTTGTCAGTGACATGAACAGTGGGATTGAGTGGACCCTCAGCAAATTTGCTGATGACACCAAGCTGTGTGGTTGGGTGGATACGCTGGAGGGAAGGAATGCCATCCAGAGGGACCTTGACAC
>JBCJKH010041963.1:76069-86558 GCA_039877255.1 Loriculus beryllinus | reverse complement strand
CTTTATTCAGACTTAGCAACCTCCTCAGGTTATCACCTAATTCCAGCACTGTTATATTCAAGAAAATTTCAGCAAAATCAGTGGAGCTGAATTTAACTGGGTCACATTATTGAAAGGCACAATCTGAGGAGCTTTCTTGAAAATGGACCTGTACAGGTTGACCTGTTCTCTGATATAACTGAGTGCACCATCAAATCACAAGTATGAAATACAGCTCAAGCAGAAGTCAAAGGGAGTTTTGTCTTCAATGAAAGAATATCTCCTCCTCAAGCCTTCAGCAGTAAACTAGGAGACATCTGAACAACTGCTCAGTTGCTATAGCTCTAATCATCAACTATATAACAAAAGAGTGAGCAGATTTGTGTTGTTATGCTCCACTTTAGAAGCCTACAATTGCAGATTTCGTTTTGGAATCAAAACCAAATTAAATCATAAGCCATATAAGCTCCCTGTAAGGAAGCAGCCTCATTTCCCAGGCAGAAGAAATAGCAGGCAGCAGAGCAGCATTCCTGCAGGTTCCCTGCAGGAGGCACCATTTATACCTGCAATATTCCCTTCATCCCAGGACTGACTCCTGCAGTCCAGTCAGGTAACTTAGAATTCAACATTAGTAATAGAAAATATGGTTCTGTCTTCCTCCCACATAAACTTACAGAAAGAAAAAGGGACTGTAAAAAAGTCTGACTTGAGAGAGAAAACTTTATATCAGAGTTTCCATCTCAGTGTTTTTTCGAATGAAAGGATTTATTTCCAACAGAATCTTAGTAAAAATTATATTCTTACACTTTTTTATCTTGTTTTTTTCTTTGTTAAAAAAAAATAATTACACCAGTTTAGCAAGCTGGATATAAAGGAAGTTTCTTTGTATTGAAATGTCTTTCCTTATGGCTTTGAATCCTCAGTTCAAGAGGTCAAGTTGCCCTTTACAGCTTAGTAAAAGCCTCAAACATCCACTTCGCAGGATCTGTAGCTACATGCTACCTCAACCCTGCTGCTGCAGTCCGAGATATACTCTAGTTGGGATCACTGAGTAACATAAAACTTGACATTAATAGTAAAACTCTTCAAAGTCTCCCATGAGGTTTAAGCAACTACTACTGAATATTGATGTCATGTTTAAATAACTGTATTAGAGCTTTTGATGATCTCCAAACTTTGAGATATTTCCACACTGTAGCTATAGCTGCACCACAAAAGTAAATCATATTTCTCTTCTCTGCCTCTTTGTTTCCTTTCTCCTCATCGTCCTCCTATAATTCCTTCCAAGCTGCTCTCCCACCCATCTCCCTCTGGTATGGGAGCTGACAAAGGCAAGCTTTCAAAGCTGAATTTGCCTTTATTTCCATCAAGAGCAATCACTGCTGCAAGTTTCAGTACCCGCAGAGGCTTTTAACTGTAACTTTTTATTAGAAGTGCTAAATTGGGAGTAATAAAAATTCCCAATTTAATAGTTTAATAAAAAGAGGAAGTTAAAAGCCAGCAGGGCTGTGAAGGAGGAGCCCTGAGACTGGAGGTGCCAAATATTTGGATTTTAAATGGCTATGCTTCCTTCTGTATGATAAGGAAAGGCTCTCCAGTGAGGTGCTCTGGGCATAGACACGTTTCTGCTCATCAGCTGAAGAATATCCGTGTTTTTAACTACATAGGGGTACCTTTTGCAAAGCAATTGGGAGATAATTGTACTTTAAGTCCTAGCTAGGATTTTCTAATGTGATCTGCAGTCAGACCCAAGCCCAGGATCTTTGAAAGGATTTATCTATAGATAGAACTTTCTAGGCTTTGGAAAACTGGCTCTTCATATGACATATATTTTAAATCTGACTCTTACTTCTTGTAAGAAATTGGTTTTTCAGGAATAAGATAGGTTTCAAAATTTGATCTCAAAAAGCAAGGAGTAAGCAGTGAATTTGCAACTGAAAGCCTGCACCAAAGTAGCAAAAAGTAATCTGTATTTCTACAAGTGTCACGTAAAAAGGCTACACTTCCAGCTCCAAGTATTGCAGGGTAGAGCTGGCTTTCTCAGACAAGAGGGATAGCCTCAACTCTTCCCATTACTTGATGATGTTTATAGTACGTGTATGTGAGGAGACCCTCACAGAAACAGACTCCTTGTGCCAAGGTGCTGTTTCTGACTCACATTCAACCTCTCATTCTCCCCACATTCTTCAAGAATAATGAATAATTACCAAAGCGAAGTTGCCCCATTTGGCTTCACTCCTCTTCTCTCCCCTAATCAGCTTTCCCTTCAAGGAAAAAGCCCAAAAGAAGACATGACCAAGTGACGCAGCACAAATGCATCTCAACATTTTGTGAAAAGGCTGAAAACTGGAAAGAGAGACTACAGTAGGAAAGTTTATAAGCAGAGTTGTACAATCACAAACTGGTTTTGCATTTGGCTCAAAACTGCTGGATATTTTAAGCTTAATAAAAAAGATAAGAATTTCAAATGCCAAAAATCCCAATGGCTCTGAAATGAAACCTTCCTTCATTTAAAAATAAAATAAAATCTTTAAAAAAGGGCCAGACATCAGCTTTTTGGTCCTTAAAAGCCATAATATTGCATGGCTTAAACAACAATGAAACTATGTTTGAGGAGGATCATGGTCAGAAGTCATGGATGAGCACAGCTATACGTGCTAAATACAGAAAAGTTAGGAAAGGCTTAGGGAAAACATAATCTAAGTAACAAAATCAATTTTTATTTAAAAATAAGCTGACAACTCTGCAACATTTATCTAAATAAGAACAATTAATGTTTTATTCTTGGGGAATAAAAGGAAGGACCAACTAGCTACATTGTGATAATTGTCCTCTGCAATAATAGAGAGTGCTCCCAGTACATAATCACTGCTTAAAAAAAGCTATGTTTTCAAAGTTGTTTTTGTTTGAATTATTTCCATATGCTAAAGCAAGGCTTTCTAAACTTCAGACAGTTCTTTTTCCACATACTGTAACCTCTAACTAGAGTTTTTAGCCTTCTGAAGCTCCAGATGAAGCAGTCCTAAATTGTTACACAAAGAATTTTTCAGGTTTATTTACTGACTCCATTGAAAAGGGCATATTACTGTTAACAGACAAAAATTATTCAGAGCTCTCTGGCATGCAGCATGCAGAGCTATCACCATATCAAAACAACTATCACTGCCGGATGCCACCAGAAACTTGTAAGAAACTGTCAGGGGAGAAGGAAACTTCGAGGAAGACTAAACCAAGTGAACAAGCCTTGTATCAGTCCCTGAGGGTCACAGGGATCTGACAGGCGAGTGAAGGAAAAGATGCAAGCTCGGGTAGCTCTGCTGCTAGTCCTAGCAAATTCTCCTTTAGGGAATGAGCATCTCTGATGTGTTTACTGCCCCCAGTCACACTTTCTGTTTTAATTGTCAAAATCCTCCAAGACTCTGCTCCCAGCACTCTTTTCCAAAGATGTATATGTAGATGTGCATGTATAGTGCTGTCACTTGATTCTTCCATGAAGAACATTCCCACCCAGCCCTACTCTGAAAGCATTTCGTTCACTCATTTTAGTATTTGTCATTTGAGAAGTTTCTATTCCCTCCTCTACTAGCAACTGCTGGCCAGGAACCTATGTTAATTCACAACCTTTCTTAACCCCCTCTTAAATAACATCTCATTGGGCGATGAAGGCAGACTATACTGCAAAACATGCCATACGCATTAGCAATCCCTATAAAAACAAGAGTATCAACTGCTACAATGACAGGGGGAGCCCAGATAGCGTATTATTGGAAATTTGGGGCTTATATTAATTACAAGCAGCAAATGAAGTCAGTAACACTTCCTGTATGTGTTCCATTCTGTTGCTTTCAAGTCCAGCTAAATAAACATTACCTGTTCCTTTTGATCGTTATGAACCCTGATTTTTCAAAATACTACACTTGCCATTAAAAAGATTTTAGACAAATTGTCTTTATAAAGGCAATCACAGATATTTTATATGTTTTCAAGAACTTCTGGGATCTCTTTTTATGAGTTTTGTTCTTCTTTGCTTGCTATTGGGCAATCTTTGACATGTGCCTTGGATTAGAGGATGGAGTTTGTTAATAGCACAGAGTACCAGTTCCATTTCAGTAGCAGGTTACTAAAAATGATTACAGAGGTTATACAAAGTAATGGATTTTCAATAGAAAAATACTACTTTTTTGTAACAGCTACTTTCCAAATAAATTTTCATGAAAATTTTTTTGGAAAAGGCTTCTGAGGTTCAGGATTAAATTCAAACACATTGCATAAGAAACTGTGTTGTGTTCCCTGAATGACCAACTCAAAGAATACAAACCAAAAAGGTCCCAAAGAAAAGGCAGTCCATAGTTTCTGGGTGAAGACTGTCACCATAATGCCAGACTCAGAAGCTCTGGCCTTAGCTCTCAGTCAGACAAACAACATTAGACTATAAGTGCCTGATGCTTTAAACAAGAACGACAACATTGTCTCTGCTGGTTTGGAGCTTCTCCACACCCCAGAATATGAAACATTTTCAAGTTTCCAGTTCATTTCAAACAGAAATTAAGATTCTTAATTTTTTTTTTTAATCTAAGCTATTTTTTTAACTCCTTTTTTGGTGATTTCTAGAGCTGGCGGGTAGACATTTTTTGACCCCTCTTTTCCCCATAGACACATACACACTGTATAGCCAGGTTCCTTATTTCTGTGATGAGTTTCAGCTTAGTTTCTCATATGGGCTGGCCTGACTCTCCCAAAGGGTGTTGTTTCCTGCCGTGGCACATGTTAGAAAGCTTTTTCCACTGCCTGCTGTAAATGACAACTGCTGGGTTTCTAGCTATAAAATTACGGAAGCCTGGCAAGGCCATAGAATTGATTTGTGGTCCTGGATAAGATTCCAGGTGAGTCTGCCCAGAGCAGGAAAATTTGATGCTGCTGCAAAAATGTAGAAGATGGAAAAATCCAGGGACTGGTTATTCTATGTCAATACATTTCAAGGTCATCTAGAAGTAAAGGTATATAATTAAAGGGCACCATTGTACCACTAGCAACCTGATTTCAATGAGGCATTAAAGCTCTTTTAAATGAAAAAGAGAATGAAAACAGCTGGTGGTGGTTTCCTTAAAAATCATACTTTAAAGGAATTTTTAAGGTCTAGTCACATCCTACCCGAAATAACCATGATTCTCCACCTCTGATCTCTTCTGTTATTTACAGCTCAGGCATTTTATTTATACACAACTACAACTCTCCCTACTCCTTCTCCCCAAAAGGAGTTCCTAGTATTTAAAACATGCACTAAAGGGCTGGTGATAGGATATTAAATCTATTTTCATCCTTGCAAATACTGCTTTGCTCAGGGGAGTTGAAGCATTTTGGAATCCAGTTTTATTTGGCATTCCTATTTTGGAACAAGAATAGCCAAATGCCAGGCATAGCAGCTAAGCGAAGCAGGAGTTCCCTCTCAATGCACACCACTAGTGTCATGCTGAGGAGAATTAGCTCTGCACATAACCTGTCAAATATAGTCAACTACCGTTGCTCCTGTCTCATGAATATTAGCAAGTTAGTGAATGAGAAGCAGCACAGCATGTTTCTGGAAAAAGATACACCTCTCACTCCTCTCATAAGACCCCAGAATGATTTACACAGCTAGGAAGTTTCAGAACTATAACTCAGGAATAAAGAAGGATATCTTTAATGGAAATTGTATATCATTATCTTGTACTAAGAGCAAGTAAACTGCTATTTCTTAGCACATTTTACTTTCTGTGCCTATTGACACCTACCAAAGAGCAGCGGAACTGTGAGATAGCTCCCTGAATTTCTTCTTACCTAGGTGAAGAAAGATGGTCAACCATCTTCACCCTCTCCAGATTTCTACCTATGGGAGAATATTATCACACATGGAACTCAAAACACACTACTGGCTCACTCTTTCCCCCAGAGTTTTCCAAACCAGTTTTACCATCTGCTCTTACATATTTTTTGGAACATTCCCATTTGTACTAAATATTGCTAGGCACAAGGCTGCATTTTAAATGAAACAGGGCATGCAAATGCATGCGCCTATATTTTTAGCAGTCTGCTTTTGTTTTTCTGTAAATAACAAAGCAAAACTAAATTTGGGAAGAAAATCCAGATGCTGTTAACTAGAAACACGGAATGTGATAACAGAAAAAGCTAGGAATGCTTGGGGAATGGTATCAGAATACCTAATAATCTTGAAAAACTGAAGCAAAGGTCTGAAATAAAGAGGTGCAAGTCAGGATAAATGCAGAGCATTACAGTTAGGAATAATCAACTACAAAAAAATCCCGCCAAACTCCAACAAACCAACCACACAGAAACTACAAGAGAGGAGACCAATACCATAAGCACCAATTTTCCAGATAAAGATATCAGAGATATGATGGATCACGAATTGAAATCAGCATTATTACACCATTGCTCAAACATCATATTCGGTATCACAGGTAAGGTACGTGAAGCACTCCCTCTATCCAGTGTGATAGTATTTCAGTTGGAATAGATCATTTGAACACTGCATTTGAGGAAAGAGTCAAACCACTCACAGTACGACTACAGGAAAACAGAAAGAACTACTAGAGACCCAGCAAGATGTCACATAATCATAGGTCTATTGTAGCAGCTAAGGAGATGACTGGAAGTATTAGGATAGAATATTCTTTGAAGCACTCTTCAACGATTCTGATTCTAAATCTCTATGTACAAGAGAGAAAGGCAAGAGAAGGAGTTAATAAATTGCCTATCCACTGACGGCAGAAGAAGGAATAACAAGCTTAGATTCAGCGTACATACTAGGAAAACTTGTGCAGTAAGGACAGTGCAGAATTTTAGCACTGAAGGATTCTGAGGAATATATTGCATGAACACTCATCAGGAAAGGCTTGGTAGAAGGTACCTTGCATTGTGGAAGGATCTAGACTAGACGGTGGTTTGGGTTTTTTCAAGCCAAATCTTCATAATTCACTACAATGTTTTCAAAAGCTGTATATTTGTCTGCAAATTTCAACATTTACTCCCACCCATGTCAGTCACTTTAAATCTTCTCTCAAAGTCCTGTGCTGTGGTCACTCATCCTTGCAGCTAAATAGAAAGCTGTCTGCACACTGTAAATATTTACCCTTCTCCCAGACTGAGCCAAGCATCCTCATGGGAATCCCAGCCTCTGTAGCACAAGGAGTAAGAAGTTGTGACTGGAAAACCAATCAGACTGAAACCTTCCACTGAGACTGGATGCTTTAGTTATTTCCTTGGAGTGTTACCACAGTAATAATTCACAGCTATGTTCAGTGGAGCTGTGTAAAGCTTCTTGGCTGCTTTCAGGATTTCATTACAAAACTGCAACCTCACAAAATTAATCAAATGTTTCAGTACACGGGGGTGGTTTAGTATTAAGATTTTCTAATTACATCTGGAGGAAAAAGAAACAGATTATTTTAGGTAGGAATTCAAACAAAATGAGACTTGATGTGTAACCACTTCAACTGCTGGCACCTCTGTGTTCTATCAAAGAAACATGTTAGAAATAGGCTTGAACTAGAAACCGGATTTCCGAAATATTCTGTTCGGAAGGAGTTGGCACTTAGAACCTGGATCTTCATTATACAAACGAAGCCTCTCTATACCATTTGTCAAGCTACAGGCAAAACATTGCAGAACTCTGCCCACTTCCCTACTTAAAGCATTAATTACTAAGAAATTGTTTAAAATGTTAATTTTCCAAATTCCTTTCTCCTGTCCCTCTAGCCTCTATTTCTTCCACATAAAGTTGTTTTCTTCTAAATTCCTGTACAGCCTCCACCACAGCAAAGCAGATCTCACTCCTTACATTTTCATTTGTACTTTCCGCAGTCAATGCAGACACTCACTAACACATCATGCATCCAAAACACCAACTTGGCTATTCATGGATTGCCTGAACTGGAAGAACTTTACCTCTCTGTTCACCTTCTTAGTGTAATCTCTGAAAGAGCTGCCTCTGAATACACAATCTCCCAAGTTCTCCAGATTTCACTGCAATACAAATAACTCCTAACAGTCCAAATCCACCAATCATGCACTCCTGCAGAAGGAAGTTCGAATCATAAATCCTCTCCACTCGTGCTCAGAAAGTTTGTTTGGTTTTACTCTAGTCCATACATCATACACTACCCGCTGAATTTAAGGGCATTTTCCAAGTGAACATCTCATGTAGGCCAAGGAACTCTTAGAGAACAAGATTAAACTAATTAATTGGATATATCAAATGAGACTGCAAACTGGTGTCACTGTGTTATGACAATAGGATATAGATTCAGGAGATACTTCATGTTAATGTAGGAGATATGCTTTACAGGTTGCAGCATGAGAGGAGGGAAATAAGTTGTGCTTCTTTGTGGCCAACTATAAGATTTGCAAAAGTCTATCTGCACTTTTCTGTCCATGGAGTTCTCTCACAATAGTTCCAAGTGACCTCCTTAACTTCAGCCAAGTTCAGTTTCAAGTATAAAGACACTCTTGGCCAAAGTGCAAAATAAGGACGTGGCTTCCCCACATCAAACTGGCTGGCAAGGATTCACTCAGAGATTCTGTAAAGTAGCTGGGAAGTACTGGAAAAACCTTGCTGCAGGAAGGCAGCAAGTTACTTCCCTAGCAGGAGATACTAGAAGCTATACATGTATGAAACTACAGTACCATATGTATATAAGTTACTGTACACGTACTTTGCCTATTTTTCAGGGTGGAGGCTATAGGTGGTGGTCTGGAAACAAAAATAAAATCAGTGATTTTTTTTCCATGGGATATTCGATGGTCTTTTAAAACACAATTTCAATTAAACTTGTATAATTGAATTTCATTGTTTGCATTAAAGAAGCCAAAGCTGTACTAGTCCTCACAATCATAACAGTATTTCAAAATATTATTATCTATATTTTCCAATAACTCACTGTGTATGTAACTATGTTTGATTGGTTTTAATTTAGTTAATTTTAAAAAAAGAAATCATAACGGTTATATTAATCTTAGATTCCAATAGGAAAAAGCATTCGGAGTAAGCAGAAGGAAACTCAAGTCATCTTGAAAAGGATTTATAACCAGCAGAACTAGCATATGTTCTGGGAAATTGGATTAACTGTTTTTCTCTCAGATAAAGACATCAAATCTACTTCTTGGCATTTCTACTGCAATCATCTCATAAAATAATCAAATAAGATTAAAAAGAGGCAGAAATTCTAATGATACAATGCACATTAAGTACTCCACTTACTTTGTATATTCATAATAAATTAAACCAGTTTAAATAACAGCTTTATACCAGACTCCAGCTCTGCACTAACCACCATAAAATATCAGAATAACACACACTAACTAATCCCTTGGAGAAAAAGAAACCAGTCTGGAACTGAGACTACACAGATCCTGATAATAAATGATACATATTCCTCATTCTGTCATCATTATATTTCACATGCTGTTGTCATTTCACTTTGAAGCTGAATGACAGAAATACACTCCTTTACCCCTGATAGCATACTTAAATTCAGCTACACCAACTGAGTCTACCAGAGATTTTACTCTGGACTATTTTAGGCAATAACCCTTTGCTGATCAAGAAAAATAACAACCAAACAAACAAAATCAAGTGTGGATTCTTCCCTATTCTCAGGCCAAAGCTTACCTTGCACCCCACACCAGAGTGCAGAAGGAGCTACTGCTGCCTGTGTAAGGCAGGCTACCTATCTTGCAGCTTTACATGCCTAGTAGAACACCTCTGAAATGGAATTGTCTTTCAACCTACACTTGCCTACAGCCTTACTTGCTCTGTAGGAAAGGTGCCCAGAATAGGCCCCAGCAATCAAGAAAGGAAAAGGTTCAAAAGATACCTGTGATAGTCCTTCTCCACTCTTCGGAACAGGTTTTAAGCCCACACTTGATCAAAACCTCCTCTAGTTATTCCTCTCCCACAAAGACAGATCCTACTATATGCCTTCTGACCAATCCCACCTCAAGCACCTGAATTAAATACCAATTACCATCTCTAATTGCAATGCAAAGAATTACTAACAGCAGCAAAAATTAGTTAAGTAGTTAGAAAGAATGAGGAACTGGAGTTTCTTTATTTTTCCCCTATTATTTTGTAAGTAAAGAAAGAAACTAAACTCACAGTCAGTGCTGATGAAAAGCAAAGACAAAGCAGATTTTTATGTTCCTCACGAAATGCATCAAGAATCTCAATACTCAGTCTATCAGCTTCTCTTAGTGCATTCTCTCTACCTTAATGATGACACAGATAAATCTCAAGTGCTAGTCTTTGTATGGAGTGTGTTCGTGCAAGGCATAAGGAACTGACTAAATTAAATCTTTTACCACTAAGAAAACTCAGGACTCTGATGCTCTATCCCAAACCAGCAAACCCAATAAATAAGAAAGAACATAGGTAGTTTACTAAAACACTAGGGAGGCATTTTTTTAATTCACAGAAATGGGAAGAAAGAACAGCCACTGCATCTATATTTTAAGA
>JBCJKH010041963.1:58612-75969 GCA_039877255.1 Loriculus beryllinus | reverse complement strand
TCTGTCCAGCATTAGATTTCTCCCCTAGCTCCTTCTCTGTGGGAACAGAGTTCAAATGTTGGTGCTGAAGACTGCTCTCTATCCCAAACCAGCAAACCCAATAAATAAGAAAGAACATAGGTAGTTTACTAAGACACTAGGGAGGCATTTTTTTAATTCACAGAAATGGGAAGAAAGAACAGCCACTGCATCTATATTTTAAGACTTTGCTATATAATCTACACCAAAACTTCTATTAAAGTCCTGCTGGTCAAGCATGCTTCCATTTAGTGCACTGTTTTGTCAAAACAAGAACTATTTGAAGAGAAGGATCTTGTGCATTCTTTGACTTAAATTCTTAAGTGCTTCACCAGGACAATTCTGGAAATGCTTCATCAAAACCAATTATTTTTTGCCCTAACTGGAATTAGAAAAAAACAGTAAAACTATCAATATAAAAATAATATATTTTTTTTTTATCTGTGCAAATTAGAAACAATTCAAAAGTTTGTTCCAATCAAGCACAAATTTTCTTTACTGTCAATTCTCTTTCTGGAAACCCCATCCCATTCATCTTCACATTAAAATGCTTCTGCAGCTTGCCATGCCATCATTGCTGAGTTGCTCAGTCTGATTTACCTATTCTCAGGATACTAGTATAAGTAAGGAAGTCCCATAATGCTCTTACTGCAATTAGTCACTGCAGGTGGGTTTCAATTACCTTAATGCAGGCATGTAATGCCATTTAGATGCTCTAGACTAACTCAACTGTCCTCCAGCTGCCACTCCCAAAACGTATGGGAGGATTGCCCATACCCCCTACACACACACATTGTAAAAGTCTCTAACAGCCTTTACTTGCCCTGAGCTGGCTCACCTGGGACCTCTAGACTTGTGTCCAGGAGCCCCATATAAGCTCCTACCTAGCCTGTAAGCCATCTTGCAAGTTCTTGTTTCTTTTCCATTTCTTTTGGGTTTTGAATTTGTTATCAGACTTGGCTTGTTGCATTGCTCTTGTTTGATTTCTATGATGGGAACAACTGCTGCCACTGCCACCACTGTGCTCTCCTTGCTTTTCTTTAGGGCAGTGGGACTGCCCTGCAGATGAGCTTGTAGCCTGGCTGTCCTTGGCTCCCTGCTTGTTATCCCTTAAGAAACAACTTGTTCTTACTGTTCTCTTACATTATTAGCACCACAGATGTTTGAGATAGTCCTGCATGCTTGGCTCTTGATCTACAATCTTCTCTTCTTGTGACCTCTCCTTTTTGCTTAGAAAAACATATTCTAGTGTCCTACTTGTGTAACCTGATAGCTACCAAGTCCACTTGTACACTCACAACACTTCTGCTCAGTTGCTGTCTAATTGTAGAGATACCTTAGCTTTCTAACTGAATCCATTTTCATTTTTGAAGCTCCATGGCCTTCAGCAGGCTCAGAAATCAAGTTTTAATAGAGCTGAGTTACTAAATAACTGACCATAATGGTGCTGGTAGGGAGGCAGTATGGCCCATGGGGTTTCTTGGCTATATTCCCACTTACTAGCATTTTGAGCATCCAGCTTACCAGGTACTGCAAATAGAGCCAATATGCTTACCACAGGGCTGTGTGTAGCACTGTACTGCACATCCTAACTGGTTTTTCAGTCCCTAAATTACCATTCACCCACAGTTACACTAAAAGTGACAGTGTAATAAAACTAAGTCCTCTCCCTTGAGTGACAGGCTATACTAATCACTGAACCATGCTTCTGTTTAGCTTCTCTGGCAGAGAGTAAGTTTTGCTTTTTGTTAGCTGTAACCAAATCTGAAAAGGAGGAAAACAAATGCTAAAACAAGAATAAGAGAATCATAATTCTGCTTTAGTGGATCACAGGATTTTTAACATGGAAATTCTACTGGCTGTTTTTTCTGTGCTACACTTGAGCTTGCACTGCAGAAGAATGGGTGGCCCTGGGGACTGGATAATGGGGAGTTTTAGCACTGGGTCACTGCTGTGAATCCAGCTCAGGTCAATACTAATGGCAGTTTAGTTGCCCATGTTAATTTTGCTGACTGCTGCAGTACAGGTCTATAGAGGATCAATAGCTACAAGTAGCAAATAGCCTATCCCCACAACTGCCATAATTCAAGTTAATCAAGAATATTAAATACCAAACAAAAGGTGCAATGAACCTTGGAATGCAAGTAGTCAGTCTCACTGACTACTTCTAAGATTAGATCTAAGACTATGAGTGAGGTTCCTATAAGCAAGAAGAATATATATTCGCCCTTTTTCCAGTGTACCTGCAGCAGATAAGCAGTCATGATTCCATAACTTCAGCTTGGATATACTTTTGCTTAAATCAAAGTATTATCTTATATAACCTGTTATGAGTTTATTTTCTGAACTTAAAGTTATCTTTAAATAGGGAAGGATTTTTCTGTTAGCTTTAGTTTAAAGTTGGTCTCAGTTAAGCTATAAGGTAAGAACTGCACAGCCAGAGAGTATTAACTATGCCATTTAACAATAAAACAAACAGGAAAAATAAATGGACAAACATAACCTCTGTATATTTAAAAGCCAATTTCAGGCCATCTAGCACTACAAATATTAAAACTCCTCCATCATAATCATAGTCCTTTCACAACAGTGCAAACTAAGTTGTATGAGTGCTTTAGCTACATATTTTCTCCAAATTGTTTGGCTACCTTTTGAATATAGCCTTAACTCAAAATACATTTAATCTTTACTACTTGTTTAGGATATATAGAAAAACCATTGTCATGTTTAGCCTTCAATTATCAAAATGTATTCAACTATAATACCAGCTTCTTTTGCATGGGAAAACGAGCTCTGGAAGTACAGCTGAATAATGGCATTGCTCTTATGCCATGTACAAACATGAGGAAAGACTGAAGTGCAAGAAGGTGGAAAGTTAAGGGTGAATATTTTAGACCTATAATAATAAGCCCTAGCGCATGCACAACAGTAAGAAGGACACATTATGTCTTAACTTGATCTCTCCAGCCACCAAGACTGAACACTGGGAAGGCATTAGTTGTTCCAAGGGGAAAAAGAGCTTTGGACTTCTGCTAGAGTGATCCCATCTGGCCTAATTAAATGATCTGCACTGACAGACTTCTGGGAAAAGTCTCATTGTGTACTCCCAGCTGGAGGATGAAAATGCTATTGAGGTCTGGCTGAGGGAAATAATATGGAAGTGTCTCCAGGGGGCTGGGATATGCCTGATGTTTTTAAAAATGCAGGAGCTGCAGGTGAAGATAAAGTCCAGGGAGGCATGCTCGCCAGTTTCACGAAAAGCCAGCGATGTGCTTTCTGCTTAAAGTAAAGGTATCACCTGGAGGTGTAGGTCCTCTGCAGTGCACAAGACCAGTGAAGAACCAGAAAAGATTTTCTGTAGGAGAAAATGGTACTGAAACAGATTATGAAACACTGAATGCAAATTTATGTACAGCCAGTAACATAATAAGTAGCTGAGAACAAGAGCAAAATGAGCAAATGATAGACTAATTATGACAGAATATGAAGAACTGCCAGCATCAAGCACTCACATACTCTAACTCAGGTCCCACAAAAATCATAAGCCACTTAAATGTGGAGCTTTTTCATCTGTTGCCTTCTTTTGATGAGCCCTTGTAATCATTTTGCACTTTTTCTCTAGCCCACAGTAAAAAATTGCTCTTCCCTCACGAGCAACAACTGTCACTGTTTAAAATACTGCCCTGTGGTCCCAGAAGGGGTGCTTAGGCTCAGATACTTAACATCAGGGTGCACAGTATTTCTCCTCCCTGCTTTCCCAAAGCTGTTGAGTATTAAGGTGTCCACATATTTTTCTTTACACAGATGAAGATGCTTTTGGCTTTGCTTTTTCATACCCCCAATATAGTTAGAAGATTTATATATTTAGATCATCCAGCTTTTCAAGTGACATCCCCACCAGTTTAGTGGCAATGACATTCAAATAACCCTGTCAATGAATTCAGGCAAGAAAAAGGTGTTCCTCATCTTTTATATTAATGTCTTGTTCTCACCAGTTAACTTTGTTAGTTGAATCTGTTTTGCCAGCTACCAAGAACACCACCATCTCTTCTGACTCAGATGCACTACATGTGCTAGTGAAGTGTTGTAGAAGGCTGATTCTTTCCAGCTATACATATACACATTAAATAAGGTTAAAATCCTCTATTTGAGAGACTTAAACTGGAACAATGGTGATTTGAGGGGCACTGCAACAAGGAGAGCAAAAGTAATTAAAAAAATGATGAATCGCATTCAGCTTAGCGGTACCTACTTTCAAAGTAGCAGCATGAAGATCAAATCACTTAATTTAATCCATCAGGATCATAGCACATTATGTGGATAGTGCACAAATGACATATACGAAGATCTCTGCATCTATATAGCATTTTCAAGATTTGTATTACTTAGCATTCTTGTGATCTAACTCTGAAAGACAGATTTATATTGAAACAGATGATCATAGACCTGGCTCAATCTATAATTTATGTGCAAAGTGAGGTTTTTCTGTGAATTTCAAATGAATAGCGTGCTGTTACACTTGGTAGCAATTTTATCCTGTGCTAGCATCACCCTGAAACATCATTTCTTCAAGAGGTCACTGAGTTCTATCAACTATCATAAACATGAAGATAAAACCCCCAGTACATATGCAGACTGCACACAACTAATGACATTTTTTTAAACTGTATTCTCCAGTAGCTGAGTCAAGTTCTGAATCTAATTACATCTCTAAATCTGCAGTATAATCTAGATGATAGGCAGACGCATCCTGAGCAAACAGGTTATATGTTTAGCCAAAAGAAATCTTGAATTTGTGAACCTTAAGTGATGAATACATACTATTGCTCTTCAAAGAAAAAGTCTCAGGATGGAACATTTGCATATGTAGATGATGATTTATCTCATGACTGCACTCCACATGCACACAGATCTGCAAGAGGCACATCTGGATTTTTTTAAGGTCTTTTGTATTTATTTATCCAGTTATCATAGTTCTCTTTCAACCTTCCTTTGTGTCTGCTTTAATAAGTAAACCAATTCATTTTAAATCTTTTTTTCCAGTGAAGCTGCAAGCGCTCAAAACTGTAAGGGATGTGCCATCAGTGGGGAAAGAAGGTACATAGATATGATCAATGTGTAGCTCATTAGACTGAGAATGAGAGAACTTGCTCTAAAACACAGTAGAGATCAGAGCTGAAAGCTTTCTTCTAACTCACGCTAGAGTTGAGACTCTAATTTTATAGTAAATCCCCACTTGATCATGCTAGTTTGAGGCATGTCTAATGGTTTTAATATTTTACCCAGCTACAAATCCATTGATGTTCAGAACTCATGCTTCCCCTGACCACACGTTCTAGATGTAGATGTTTCTCCTCTGGCATCTCAGCTTCTACACAGCTACATTCCCCTTAGCAGTTCAGATTGTAGTGCTGAAAGGAGTAAACTAAACAGAAGCGTGCCTAAACTGAAGAGTGAAACTATGGTAGTCCTGTATTTACAGCAAGTAGGTAAGTTGAGGAGGGAAATGCCATCTTATGTAGCTGCTCTTCTGTTTACTACTGCTATACATGAGGATAGAAAACCTAGCCAAATGGAATTATAAATGTAAGAGACTCCAGAACAGACAACCTGGCATCTAATAGTGCTTATGCCCTTTAACTGCTAGTAAAAAACCCAAAGTATGTACAAAAATCCACACTTGTAGTGATATAATAGCCAATGTTCTCATTTTCAACGAGAATCATATTTCTATTTCTCTTTATAATGGCAATAACTACTTCCAGATGAGACAATCCCAATCACTTAATGACCAGATAAATTAAATACCTCAGGCAATGCCAAGAGTATCAACTCCTCCAGCCAGTCAGGAACTGCCAGCAAATGACTGTACCTGAAAGTCAGTATCCTTAAGTACAAAGTACTACACATAACTGTAAAAGACAGGATTGTGTTAGATTTGCTTACAGAACTTGAGTTTCTGGTCTACCACTTTTTAAAATTAGTGGCATACTCTATATGGGCATATATATCATAAACCAGACCTTAGCTAGATGTAGCAGAGAATGTAGCATCATTGTTATTAGAGAATTATTCCTTGAGTATGACTTACACTTAAGGCAAGACGGTCGTGGTTTAAACCCAGCCACGCAGCTCATTCACTCACTTAACACCCCCTTTCTTGCCCTCCCCCTGCTCCTGGAGGGATGGGGAGGAGAATCAAAAGAACGCAGCTCCCACAGGTCGAGATAAGAACAGTTTAGTAACTAAGGCATAACACAAATCACTATTGCTGCCACCAATAATAATAATGATAAAGGAAATAACAAGCGAAGAGAATACAGCACCTCACCACCCACAAACCAATAACTCGCCCCACTCTGCCTGACTGACCACTGACCAATACTTCATCCAACCCTGCAGTACCCTAGCCCTTCCAGGTAACTCTCAATTATACCCTGAGCATGACGTGCTGTGGTATGGAATACCTCTTCGGCTCGTTTAAGTCAAGTGTCTTCTCTCTGCTTCCTCCCAGCTTTCCCTCCTCCCTGGCTGAGCATGAGGCTCAGAAAGTCCTTGGTCAGACTAAACATTTGAGCAGTAACTAAAAGCACTGCTGTTATCAGCACTGTTCCCAGGCCAAAAGTCAAAACCATAGTACTGCACCAGCTACTAAGAAGAAAAATTACTGCAACTGCTGAACCCAGGACACAAGACTAAAATTCCTGTCTTCAAAATAAGACTGCTATCAAAAGTATATTATAGCGGTGCTTTGACCCGCTTCTCGGATTTTGTGGGTACAGAGGATACGGTGATAGTTTTAGGCTAAGAAATAGCTCTCTTCTTTCAAATACTGCAGCTCTGATCCATAAAAACAATTGATCTGGATGCTCTTTTAATTAACATTCTCCTGAAAGATTTTTGACTCAGATTTGTTCCATCCTTGTTTACAGGTAGCATGAAATAACCTCACTGTATCAATGCTTAGAATGTACTATAAATGTCCACAAAGTTCATCCTCTCTTCTTCAATCCTGAGGAAGATGAAATTTGAAGTGAACATTGCTGGGAGAATAACATCTAAGCCTCAGCTGAGTGAACAGCTTAGCTATAGATTTTCCTTTTTATTATACATTAGTGAATTTTAATATCTTCAAGTATTGAACACTTACAGTAATTACATAAAGTCCAAAGAAACTATCTTATTTATCATAAACTACCATGTTGCATTAACAGAGTACTTTTGTATGTAATTAAATACAAAAGTTTGCTTTCACTTTAACAACATGAAACCTTAATATATTTTAGCATTATTCAACAAACACTACTTATCCAAAGAAGGAAAATGCATAATTGAGATATTTACAGTAGCTTCCCACAGAAGCACAGCTGCTAGGTAGCATCTGATTACCTATATTCACAGCTAGAAAGCAGATCCAGCAGTTTCTGTGCCACTATTATTATGTGAAAATGGAAATAACAACTGCTATTTTTGTGCTTCAACACAGGATTCAACACCAGCTATTATAAAAGGGTCCTGAATGAATCCTCGTTGGCTCAGCAGCATTCCAAAGGGGTGGCCTAATCTGCAGGCACCCCAAAGCACAGCTGAATTTATAGTCCAGGACTCTGCACCACCATCTGTTCAGCATTCTGAACTGCCAGGCTCATCTTCTTTCAGCCCCAAAATATGTTTCTTTTATGGCATAAACTTATTTTTCTATGAGCAATAAAGGCAGCTTCAGAAATGGGTTATTGTAAGACGCACTTAGGTCACTGAAACTTTAACCGGATATTCTGGACCACCCAGAAGAAACAAGAGCCCATTTCCCAAAGTTTAACTGATTTAGAAGACCTGGTAAAAACAGACCAACCTACTCTCCTCAATAAAACGAATCAAATCGTGCTCTTCTAGTTCCACAACTGTGCATTTTATCACAGCAATATATGAATATGCATGCAGATTACAAAATTACCGGTGTAGAGTGGTACAAGGAGCAGAAAATCATTAAGCATGCTTCATGGAGAATTTTGGATAGACATTGCCTGTTCTATCTTGGGAACAAAGAGGACGTTGAGGAAAGAAGTGGAATAATATGAACTGTGATGATGATAGTGTATTAACAATAGAATTTCTCTTCAGCAGAACTAGCCAGGGTAATTGTTTAGTGCTACAAGCACTAAGTGCACCAGGAATGAAAAAATATATATCTATTGTGAAGTCTCATGTTACATGCCATACTTCTGCTGTACTAAAGTATGGTATATATGCAGCAAGTTTCTCTGTATTTCTGGGAATGTACAGTATTGTTTGGTTTAGATGATAAATTATTTGTACTCCTATGAATATAACATCATGATTCCTGTCAAGTATAACATGATGATGTTTAGTAAACACATTTGCTGTAGCAGAAGTGACCCAGGACCAGTACAAGCAAGTTGTGCACTGAGGCAAGCACTGCTATGCTAGACATTTTTGATTCTGTTATCCCAAATCAAAGACCAGGATCTGTTTCACTGCCATGAGCTTTTTTAGTGTGTGTTTTGTTGATTCGCAGACTTGTATGGTAAGCCTTCATTTTTGATTACTTTACTTATATATAAATATATGTATCAGAATGTCACCCATGCAATGCAAATGAACACTTCCTATATTGGGTATAATCAGCTGTGAGAGAAAAAAAACCCAAAAGTCTGAATACAGCACCAAGGCAAATGAAAACAGCCTACCCTGTAAGCACAAACGCTATAGCTCTTCCCTTGAGTACCATCTCTCCAGCACTAAATCCCAGCAGCCTACATTCTCGCAATTTCATTGTAAGGAATTTGTCATGATGATGATGGTATTAAGACCTCAGGCAAGTTTCCACACTTCTGTACTGTGTCACTTAAAAGAAGCACAGACTGGTGGTGTAGAAGTGCCCAAAATGACTCCAAAGCCCAGGTGGAAAATGGAAAGGGTTTCTGATACAGAGCCTGCAGCACACCTCACTGTGTTATACCAAGATCAGGAACCTCAAAAGTCCATTCTACAGTCCACAGTTCTCACTGATAGCTGCAGTTCCATTTAGCCTGGTCTCCTCATTTGATATGACAAGCAAAATCCCTATCTTCCCAAGCCGGAGTAACTGGAACCTCAGTCTTTTTTAATTTGGAAGTCAAAATTAATGCATGGCACCTCCTTCCCCTCCCAAGCAATATCCATTGCAGTTCTTTGAATGTGTTATGGCTTCATTTTCAGTTTTAAATCACTCTTTGTCACCTCCTGGCTATAAGTCCTCACTTTGAGCCTTCAGGGATATTAGCCCATTCCTTTCATCTACACAGTTTTTGTCCTAGAAGCCCTTTACTGCTATAGTTTAGAAATCTACTTCAAAAATGTTTTTCGCTTTACTTTTAACAAAGAAACTACCTGATGGCTTCTACTAAGGTTAAAATTATTAAAGCAAAGACAGTAAAGCAAGCAGAGCAAAGAGGAAGAACAGTATATACCATAGCCTTCACAAAAATAAGGCGGGTTATCATAAGAGCGACATTCATTGCCTTGAAGCACTGCAATTACAGAAATATCTCACTCTTCATAAAAACAATTTTTTTAAGCAAAGTATCATCTACCTAAAACCCTTGCGCAAGATGTAGCTATTATCAAACCTCAATAGTTTGAGAAGTAAAGTCTAATGTGCTTTTTATCTGCAATTTGCTTTCATTTTTCCATGCTTCTCCATTAACAACAGTTTTATTGAATGAAAGAAACTGTCACACTAATGCTATCAATTAAGAAAACCAGACTTTAAAAGTATAATGAAAACAAACACATCTTGAGCTGTATCACTCACACAGAAAAGAAAGCTACCTTATAACAAACCTTTGTTAATAGCAGATGTTTAAAATGAGAGATGAAAAAGTGGCCACCCCTCATAATCCCCTTTTTCTAAGTGCTACAAAACAATCAGTACTTTCAACATATTGACCAAATACTTACCAACAGCAAAACACAACTCAAAGGTGGCTTTAAGCGAAAGAGCCCACAACAGAGATCCATAGACTTTTCTAAATCTTAGACTTTTTTACCGTCTTAACTCAGAAAGAACCTGTCCTTAGGATTACATAAAGAAAACTAGGCTCCTATTTGTGTCTAATATACAAAACAAATGATAACAGAAAAATTACTAAGGCTCTACCCTGAAATTCTGCCAGAGTCTCCAATAAACACACTCAATACCAGCTCAAGTTGGGAAAATTTACTGGGACAGACATACAAAGGGCTGTAGGCTTCTCCAAACGCAGACCAGCCTGCCCACTATTCATTTACTTATTTCCACTAATGCCTCCATGCTTGTCTCTAACAATTTCAAGTAAGGTTGGATTTAAGCCAACCTGAAGAACTGTTCCATTGAGCTAAGACTGACTCCTGGTGAATGGTGCTTGTAGAAGGGCAATTACTTGATCTGACTTCTGTATTTTAACTTTACTATTTGCATCGATGCTGTTGCACTGTGAACACGAGATATTAAAGATCAAAAAACTGAGGGAATCTGATGACATGCAAACCTGAGGTTTGGCATTTTCACAGAGTTATCAGATTCAAGCTGAAAAATTGCTCTGGAGCCTATAAAGAGAATTCTGTATATCTCCTGAGAAAAATCATAACACTGCATGTTATCCAGGGAATGAAAACTTCCTAAACTGCAAAATAGAGCAAAGATCAAAGGAGTGGCAGAGAATATGAAGAGGAAAAAAGATATTCAAGTGTTGAATAGCAGACTGAGGGCTGTCTGAACTTGAAACACTGGGGTCTCTCACTGATTAGACTTCCCTGCCTCTGTAAAGTCATAAGCAGTTTGGTGAGGAAAATCATTTCATTGTAACATTTTAATTAGTTTACCTCTTCTAAAGCTTTATGACAGATGTGGATTTTAGAGAGGGATTTGAATAGGAAAGAAATATCTGGCAAGTAGGTACTGCACCTAATGAGTTTGGAATCTAACACACATTGGTGTGCCACAGGACACAAGCTTCTGAATCACACTGCAACATTCTGAAGCAGTGAAAGGTAACCTGGTGTTATGTTTTAACATGTCCTCATTTTTCAAAGCATTATCACAACTTTCCACAATCCACAACTGTTTATGCACACTTTAAGTATGACACTTCTAAAATTATAGTATCAAGATACTATGTGGCCTTAACACCCCTGCACAGCATTTTGGGCTTGTGTCGACTTCCTATAAAATACCTTTAATGCTGCTCCTGAGTCAGCTCAAGGCTTCTCCAACCATCGAGACTGAGTCCAACATGATGCCTTTTGGTTTTATTTATGCAGACCAGGTCAAGGAAGGCAAACAAGAACACCAACAGGGATTACATTAGAAACAAAAAAGAAGCAAAAGAGGTTGCAGTGTACAGATTAAGTAAACAGACACTTGGAGTCCATTTTTGCAAAAATAGAAGCTAGTATTTATAGGCAAATATTGCAATTTCCCAAAACTTGAAAGTGTTGCCAGTATTTATCCCCTTTTAATGACAATTTGAGCTAAATACTGTGACAGAAACCTCTTGTGATGTCTTCTGTACACACCTCCCATACCCTTCCTAAGCATTTTCTTCTTTTCCCACTCTGCACAAGCTCACCAAGATGTAACAGGAATCCAGAAAAACTTGCATTAAGTGCTTATCCCTAAAAAGGCAAGGATTTGAAACCTTTCTTAGATTCACAAGAGCTGAATGGACAGCAACACAGTTGAAAGTATGTGTGTGAAGACCAGCTCTGCTCTTGCCACTATAAAGTGTGGGGATTTTTTTGAGTATTAAAATACCTTTTTTTTCCTTAACATTCCCCTTCTATATCAGCCTAGAAGCAGACATACTATTATTTTTTTTTTGTCTAATACACAGTGTAAAACCACTCCTCATTGCTCAGATCCTCAATCCTTCTTAACAAAATGAGAGTTTTGAGCTGTTACTTAGTCACTGGATGTGACCTGACAACTGCGGATCTAACCGCTCCGGTACCTGCTGCTACTGCCACAGGAACAGTTGTCACTCTGCAAAAAACAATGGATTAAAAACAATAATTGTTTCCAAACTCTCATTTGTTCTATTTCCAGCAGACTGACGTGTTGCCACAGAAACAGATGGGGACCAGAGTAGCAGGGATGTCGGATTCCAACCCTTGCTCACTACAGCCCTCTCCAAAATACAGACCATGAAAGCACAGCTCCAATGATCCATAATCCTTTCCAGCTGGTTCCTTCCACAATTCCATTCTCTTCCAAAACTAGCCACTCAAGCAATATAAGCCAAGACACAACGTGACCCAAAGGTTCTACGATACTTCCAGTTCTCATAACATTAACAACAACTTGTTTTTTAAAAAGGTCCTCTCTATTCATTGCAGAGTTAATAAGAATCAGCAACATGTCCCTGCAAATGGCAGTAGGTTGGAACTAAATAATCTTTGAGGTCTTTTCCAACCCAAATCATTTTAGGATTCTATTTACTCATGCAGACATAAAACTGAGCTCAAATACCTACTTCCTATCTTCCAGTAGCAACTTGCATTAATGAATTTCAGGGTATAGAATAACACAAGTAATAACAGTAACATCTTCAGTACAGGCACCATCTTCTCACAAGGTCGGAATAGCATCTGCCTCTGCCAGGGATTTCCCCTTGTACAGCTTACTCTGACTCTGCTTGAAACTGTACATGAAATCAGCTGCTGCTTTTCATTATGCCCATTTTGTATTATAAAAACATGAACAAGTCAGCAATTGAGTTGAGCAAACAGAACCAAGTAGTTCACAGGACAGCAAAAGGATGAGAGCTGTCATGATCACCAGGGGATGAAACAGATGTCATTATTCAGAGCACAGATTAATAGTATGGAGCCAGGCTGACCTGAAATTCAGACACCAGCCCTAGAATAGTTTCTGCTAAGCACAACCACTTCAGTATCAAAGGCTTTAATATAGTTAAATATTCATTACGTAAATCTTAAATATTTTAAATGCCATGACAGCAGTTATTCTTGTTTTTTGATCACGACCTTTTATTTTTGTCACTGTATTTCCATTAAGCCTCGAGAGATTTGTACCTACACTTTTAGTCCTCAGTTACCAGTGTGTTGTTGATCTAGAACAGTGATATCAGAGGCAAAATCCGTAAGGTTCATGGATGATGGTTATTTTCCTTAATGGCTGTTCTTTGTTGATGAACTAACACTGAGAAGCAACTGGATTGCAAATATACCACAGGCAATTAAAAATACAATGCAATGTTTGACAGACTTAGCATTATACTTGGGGCACTAGCTGCAGCTTGAACGGATTACCCATACATAATCACCTTGCTTTCATTCTGCTCTGTTAATAAGGACAGGCAAGTACTACAGAACCCCTGCAGTAATATACCCAAACTCAGTCCTTGCTCAGTACTCATTATGTTAATGGGAATGATTCAAAGACAACAAGTTACTATGGCTTAATAGGTTATCATCCCTCAGCATGTTGTTAGCTTCCCTAGTTATAAAGTTGTATAGATTAGCTGACACCCCCCTCATAAGAGGATCTAAGAGCACATACCTGAGGTGAGCATGGGACCACACAGGCTTAGTGGGCAGACAGCTAGCTGCTATGCCATAGGAACTCATTTGATTTTGATTGTAGGTCCATACCCTGTACAGCACATTGACCTCACTTTGCTGTGAGACATTGCTGGGAACATCTTGACAAGATACCAAGAAACTGGTTAACTGGGGACAGATTTTTGATACCTGGACTATTTCCATTCTGATTTAAATCAATGAGAGCTGCATGAAATGCCTGGGAAAGCTCACCCTTAGTTTCTCTTGGGGATGCTCAGTAGAGGAATAGGCATATTTTTTCTCACTTGTTTTTTCTTGATGTTCAAAATCTAAAAAAATATCTATAAAACTTCCCTATTTTCAACACGGATTACCTTTTGCACTTGTGCTGTGATACTTTCATTCAGCTTGCCAAATGCTTTAAAAGGTCTCAGAGTTTGTGAACTCGGGTTCAACTAATTAAAGTGAATGGAGAATTCTGAAGTCATGAAAACCATAGGACATCTATAAAACATAAAGCCCAATAGGTCAGTCCAGAAGTCAGTAAGTCCATTTGCCAGCCACTGAATAATGACAAGGATGAGGAATGCCAAATAGCAGTGGGAGCTTCTGGCAATAGCAACAAGAAAGGTCCACTCACCCCAACATTCATCGCAAAACAGAGAGGTATCCAGCTTACCCCTTGCAACTGGGTCAAAAAGCCTAAGACTTGCCCCTGAACGAGCATTTCTCATATGTCATCTTATTTTTTGTGCCATTATGCACCCACCACCAAAGAGTTTGTCCCAATAAATAGAGCACTGGGATAGTACATAGGACACTGGAGTTCTATTTTTTGCTCCAGCCCTTGAGCTGAGTAACACTGGAAAAGCAACTGCCTTTCTCCAAGATCCTGTAAAACATATTTATCTTTGCAAAGTGAAACTAACTGATGGAAACAAACAAACAAAAAAAGGGTGTTATTTTCTTAGTATGTGGCAAAATAAATTAATCATCTCAATGACGGGAAAAATGATTCTTTCACTGATTGTTGTGGTATACAACTGTCTCATCTAAGCTATTTTTATTTCAAATTTTGAAGGGCAGGAACTTTCCTGCAGCTCACAATCTGAACACAACAAATAAGAATTAGAAACAGAACAGGCTATATTATCACCTATTTCTTCAGCTTATCCACTGTACAGAAAGAGGAAGAGAACTTATTACTTGCCCTTTAGGAAGAGCTCTCCGACTCTGCCTGAACCATCACACAGTTGCTGTGGGCATGGATGCAAGTACTTCTGTCTGTCACAAGGAGGCACATTCATTATCTTGCTAGCAAGCATGCTAGTGGATGCTACTAGCATGGACCTTTTCCAGTTAGTAAAGGTCTTACTTTAAAGCTTCCTTTTCCAGTTTAATGCTGGCTATACATTTTGTTGCCTTTCTCCTAATATGAACTTTTACGTCCTGTGAAGCATTTTCTACTGCTATTTATATCCTGGTCATTTCTGCAGGTTCTAACAGAATATAGGTCTAGTAGCAGACCATAGCAAAGGTATTCACTGGCCTTAAGAAACTCAGGATCAAAACAGACAACATATACATGGAAAAACTTTATTTAGAATTATTACTTAAATTTGCTGTCTCTGCATTCTTCAAATCCCTTGTTCACTTGGGTGCTTACTTTGTATGCAGGATTATGTCAAAAATAGTTGAGGTAGTGCCAGTACACCCACACAACACAACACACGGTAATACCTGCTTAGGACCCAATGCTGCACAGGTAGGCTATAGCAAAAGCTGACAAACACAAGTAGTCCATCAACATAGGTCAATGCTTTCCTTTTGATAGATGTGCCACCCCTAGAGACATTCAAGGCCAGGCTGGATGTGGTTCTAAGCAACCTGATCTGGTTGAAGATGTCCCTGCTCTTTGCAGGGGGTTGGACTAGACGACCCTTGAAGATCCCTTCCAACCCAAGCTATTCTATGATTCTGTTTTCTTCTGGCAAAGTCACATCTACCAGCAGCTCAGAGCTCTCTGTCATGGATGTTGGTTTTAGTATGAACACAGCCAAAGGTAGGAGCAACTCACCCACATCCCAACCATTACCTGAGCTGAATGAGCAGTCAACTACAAGTTCAAAATCTGGCTACTGCAAAGAACAAGAAAATAATTGCTTACAGCTAATATTTGAGAGGAAAGGAGGTAAAGAGAGAGACAACAATTTAAGAAAATTTTGATTTTTTTAAAGCTATCTAGATGAGATTTTGATAAAAATCACAATGTAATTGGATGCTACCCCATAAAAAGAGGCCATGTTTGTCAAGAAAACACTGTGTTGTTAATTTATAAGTTTGGCTTTATTGAGTAGCCTGTGAAGCAATTATTTGTTCTTTGTCCCTGGTAGGCTATAGTGATTTATAGAGAGTAATAACTACACATTAGGAAAAGGTCATAAATTATGAGGAGATAGATATTAAAGGTAAGCTACATACACATCACTTTACTTAAGAATATACCTCCTTGAGGCCAAGACCATGTATGTGCACTTTAGCTCACTTCCATAATGGCAGGCAGGAGCCTTTTAAACACTGCCAAAACATGTCACATCTATTTATTGTAAGGAATTCATTAGGAATGGATCATTAAAAGAACACACACGAGGAAGCCTGGAAAGATCCAAGTCTGCATGGAGAGCTGACAGAAAACAACACAGAGAAAATTATGCAAGCAGCCAGCAAATGAGCAAAAATTCTGATAAAGCAGAGGGAGGCTGTTCTTTCAGCTGCACTCTATGCTTTGCATTGACACTGCACCAAGGTGGAAAACAGCTCTAATCAAGGCTTTGGGGTCTCTGCTTGGCTTTCCTATAAGCCTGTTCTGTTGACAGTGAGGAACTCATTTTACCATCCTGGAAAATCACAGTGTGGGGTGGAAATGGAAAGATGTGCATCCTGAAACCAGAATAATGGGGACACCAAGGAAACTCTCAGCCAGGGTAGTCAACAAAGTCTGTGTCTCAGTTCTCTATAAAATTATGAACCTCTTAGCAAGGTGATAACCTCACACTGCAATGCTACTTTTTGTCAAGTGGTGATGAAATTGGCTTTAATATTTTAATAATAAAACCTAGAAACATCAGTGTACATTTGCTAGAAAAGCAGTTAAAAATGATGCAGTTTTCTTGGAAACAAATGATGACTTACCTGTTTCTTTCTCCCACTAACAGGCACAGAGAAGTAATTATCAGCTTTTTGCATTAACATAATCCTGTCAAAAAAGAATGCAAAAAGCACTTTTCTATAAGAGCCATTCCATAATGGGAAACGAGGCACTTCTTCTAAGTCCACATCTTGCAGGAACACTTCTCCAAAAGGCTCTTGCACTTAGAGAGCTGGGGATTTCTCCCACATCATGAATTGCTAAAAATTTAATTCACTTTTGCTGCTTTGCAGTGGAAATAAAGCAACACAATGCCAAATACAGGAAAGCCAGGTGACACAGAAGAACGGATAGTCTCAAACTGTAGCATCCAGTCAGGCTGCTTGAAGTACTCAGAGCTAGTCTGGCAGCTTGAAGTATCCATCCTGGATTATGCCATTATTCTGGCAAACCTAAATGTTTGCCCTTAGAAGCCAAAACTACCAAATATTTCAGTAGGAGTTGAGTCCTTCCCCCTTGAAGCAGCTAGAAAATTGTTCTTCTTGAGGTTTAAAACCCCACTCCCAACTTCCCCGCACCCATGTGGGAAGCCACCGGCACAGAAGCGGGGAAAGGACCATCACCAACA
>JBCJKH010041963.1:37171-55717 GCA_039877255.1 Loriculus beryllinus | reverse complement strand
CCTTCAAAGGTCATCTAGTCCAACACTCCTGCGATAAGCAAGGACATCTCATTTACCACATAAAATTTTATAGGGTATCTTAAATAAGTAGCAACATTTGCAACGAAATAAACCTAACCTTGCCTTATGCAGTCCTGTTTAAAGACCATCACATTCAATGGAAAGAGGGTTTCCACTGGTGGCAGTGGGCTGCAGGTAGCAGATGCCCCCACAATACTAGCTGCCACTGCTCACATTAATTGTTGGTACTGAATTCCAGACCAGGGATGCTTTACATCCCGGTAAGATATTATCCTGTAGTAAGATTATACTATTAGTATTTAACATTCCTCTAACAAGTGTAATAAGTTATATTTATGGTAGCATCTTAAATGCCTTATTTTAGTACTATCCACATCAAAATATACTTAACTGTTCTCTCCATTTGAAGTCCTTGTCAATGCTTTTGCTGGAATAATAAAGAACAGGAGGCCTATCACTAAAGCAGTTGTGGAGTCCGTAGCGTAGCCTTTATACCTAAGGAGACGTTAGCAAGGATAAAAACACATAAATACATATAGCCAGGACGAGTAGGGGAAAAGAGTGAGAAATACAGAAATGTTTGGGAATAGCTGATGCTTAAACAACTAATCTTCACAGGTCAATCACAAATTTAGTAACTTTAATATCCTTTGCAATAGATTCAGTCCAACAGACTGTAAGAGCACCATGCATATCCACAAAGGATGATGGTTTTGTAACTGACAGAACGCAGCAGAGCTTTATTATCATCCTCCTATGGTTGTCCTTACTAAAGTCATAGACACAAGGTCCATGTTTATTTTGGTGATTTCTGCTGCCTGAGAACTGCTTGCACTAGTATTTCTTAAACCAATCCAATATCATTCTAACCTGTACATAGTAGCCCAAATTTCAGGTAAAGTGCAAAGCTGAGCTCTAAGAACATGTTAACACATCCATCTGATTATGTAACACACTACTAGGTGGTGGCATATCCCAGTCTGTCCTATTTTAGCCAAGATGGTCTTTCAAATCAAACAGAATTTTGATGAAGAAAGTTAAAACATTTTCTTAAGCTTCTTTTTGTGTGTGTGTGTTTCCTGTAAGCACTTCTGCAAGTTTTCCTGAACCAATATGTCAATATGTTTGTCCTCTCAGCCGCTTACCATATGTTTTTCTGCATATGCAGCTACAATAGGTCCAAGCATAACTTCCTAGCAGATTTTACCAGCAAGTTAAGGTTTTATACTAAACCAGGGTGTTTCACTGAAAAGGAAAAATCATCTTCCAGATATATGTTATGGGATCTGGTAGATCCCTTTGCTTTAACAACAGTGTTAGTGAGATTCAAAAAGCTTTAGCTTGTGTAGCATACTGCCACCACAATAAACATAGTTCAGCTAACACTGTCACAAAAGCTGCACATGAAGCCATCACAGAAGTTGTAGTGGAGACATCCTGTCTCCTACTTCCTATTGATAGCTAGTACAGAACAGAAAACACTTTCAAAAACTAAGTTGTTATTTTGGTATGGTTTCTTAAGGCAGAGGGTTCTGCCTATACATGCCTTATATATCACATTCAATTCAGTGTCCACCTGGACCCTTAGGTCCTTTCACACCAAGCTTTATTCCAACTGGGTGCCTCTAAAGTGTGCTGGTGCAAGGGGATGTTCCTCCCCAGGTGCAGGACTTTGCATTTCCCCTTGTTGAACTAGGGAAATGCAAGTTTTAGCTCATAAAAGTTAGTTTTCTTGATGGAAAACACAGTTCTCAGAAAAAATGCTTGGGACACACACAATATCCCACTGTTAGTCATATTGTTATGAAGGCACGCATGGCCCCATTCCAAACAGAAGCTTTTCAATCATTATCAGATCCTGAGATAAACATTTTGCAAAGTTCAATTATCCAAGCTGTAATACAATTGCTTCTACAACATCTACTTCCTTATAACACTGCAAAACTGATTGTCCTACAAGAAGCAAAAAAGCAGTTGATTAAGGAGATCTCACAATAGTCCAACTGAGATTATTGTAGAGAATAGAGCTGTTGGCAAAAGTACACAGCGGCCTTGTACTGGAAGTGAGGAAAGGATAAAACATGCAGAAAAAATGAAGAATATACTCAGGTAATAATCTAAGGAAGTGTGAGGGAAGCCCACCTTGCATACATCAGCTGTAACTGGTTGCAGCCCAATGTTGAACTTTATGAGATTCATTAAGTCCTGGACAAAGGCCAACTTGAAACTCCTCTAAATGAAGATAATACCCCACAGCCTGGAGTCAGGCCAGGACATGACAGGAAACCACTGTAGCAGAAATGATGTGTGATCCTGCGACGTCAACTGATTGGGAGGAGAAAGGCTTTTTTACCCTGTGTTGCTCTCTATAGGGTTATGATGTATTTATTAAAACACCCTGCTGTCTGCTTTCAGAGTGAGGCAACAGGGGCTCAGGGCAGGACAGTAAAGGATTAGTCTTTAATCCTTTTATAAAATTTTCTTAAGAAAAATTAATTGGTAAGGGTAATGTATGTTTGAAAGGCATCTGATAACGCTGATTAAAAATGAGCTCTGCTCAATACAGATACAGTACAAATGTGGATTAAAAATTGGCTGACATTTCAAAAAGTTACACTTAAAAAGTGAGGAGGTATCATCTTCACGGACTGCCAACATTTCTGCTAGCATTTCAAAAAAGTCAGGGTTTGTATTTTAAAGTATTCAGTAAGTTGTGAGGATGCACACAAGGGGCAGAGAGCACAAACGTGGATGGTGAAAAGTGATGGAAAGTTTTTCTTGAAGGAAAACTGAGCATTCCATTCAATTTCTTGAAAGAAAGCTTGTAATGGGATATAAATAAATCAGATATGTATATCCTTGAAGCATCTATCACAGAAAGGTTTTTAATCCAGCAGAGAAGTCAAAAACAGATGGCTGGAAGCTATATTCAGACAGAAAACAACGTGAGAGCTTGTCTTGTTTTGTTTGGCAACAGAAATAATTATCCCCCAGGACAGATTATCAAGGGAAGTGATAAATTCTAAAATCTGAGGAACCTGTGAGTTGCAACCCTGAAGTCAAGCCTGGTTGCTTTCTGGGAATTCATGTTCTAATAAAATAAATCTCTGTTGGGCTTAACACACAGAACAACATAGCTCTTCTGATCTTCAGCATCTTAGAATAAAGGAACTGGTGGCCCTGCCTGATTTAAGACTCTGAGAGTGGTATTATTCCCACCTAATAGGACTCACTCACTCATTCGGGTGGGTCTCAAGGTCACTTATATCTCTGACATTGTGGCTTTTGTAAGGACAAAGCTCATGTCTGTAGGTGACAGAATCTCCATGAGGCTGGCTTGAGACTGCGAGATAAGAGCCTGTGGAAAGTAAGTACTGCCAGACTCCTGTTAGGAAATCTGATTTCTAGGGGCAGAGAGTGTTTTCTTACAGCTGTTTCCTGTAGCATAATCTTAAGGAAGCTGTGCACATGCTTATCACTATACTTAATTCCAAAACACTGAACAATTCTGTACATGGGAGTATTAGGGAACAAGTGGGTGAGAGATGTAAGCCAAAGTTCATGCACTGTTAGAAGCCTCTTGGACATCACAGTGATGAGTGCAATGTTTCCATTGATAGAACCACACAGTTCCTGGGGTTTAAGTTCTTTTTACTGTTTCTGTGTTTTTTTACAGAAGATAACTTACTGCTACTCCTTGCCCCTATTGTGCATCTTGGCTGGAAAGTTTTCACTGCCCAGAAACGTAAAAAGGTTGTTGTCTGGTTTTATGCCAGGCATAAAGGAAAACTATCTAGCAACAGGCAAGGTCTCAATAGTAAGAAACACTTTCTTTCTCCTTAAAGGTTTTGTGAGGGAATGACACAAGTTTCATTTCTTTCCAGGTTGCATCTCCAAATTATAACATGATACAGCCTAATGTGACATGACATGTGGTTGCATTCCCTTCCAAGGAAATCATCCTTGGGCATGCCTTCCAAGAGGCACCGACAAAGTAACATCCTTGTGTAGAACCTGTAATCACACTTATTATGAGAATATTCTGCTTTTCCCTAACACTGAACATAATCCTCAGGCAGTGGTAATTAGACAACTTCAAATAGGAAAATTAGAATCCCTGGACTGAAATAGCCTATTTGAGACGTAAGTCCCATATTTGAAAGGTTGTTCACAATGTCTGTGTTTCAGTATAAGTTGTATCTCATTAAATGGTGCTCGATGAGCCCTGGCTGTCAATATGAAGCAGCAGAAGCAAAGCCAGACTGATTGCTTGGATAGCTGATTGCTTGATTAGGTCAACACTCCGAAACCTCTTCAAGAATACAGTGTTTCATATAAGACCATGATCATCAGCTCTGCTATTGCTACAAGGAAAAAAATGTTCTTTTGCATTTTTTTTATAACTAAATAGTAGAGAATTTTAAACTTAGTTTTTTAAACACATTTTAATGCTATTTCTACACAAAATAATTTTGCTTTGTAATTTAAATTTTTAAATAGTTAAAATTACTCTTTGTAAGATCCCTGACAGACATTTTTGAAGAGCATTTGGGACGGTGTGTGAATGTATGAATGGTGGAAATATATTTAAAGAAAGAAGGCATGATTGGATGCATGTTCACATGACATTTATCATAGAATCGTAGGATCATTTAGCTTGGAAAAGACCTTTAAGATCGTTGAGTCCCACCATTAACCCAGCACTGTCACATCCACCACTAAAGCATGTCCTGAAGTGCCACATCTACACATCTTTCGAATATCTCCAGGAATGGTGACTTCACAACTTCCCAGAGAACCCTGTTCCAATGCCTGACAACCCTTTTGGTGAAGAAATCTTTCCCAGTGTCCAATCTAATCCTTTCCTTAATGCAACTTGAGGCTGTTTCCTCTGGTTCTATAACTTGTTTCCTGGGAGAGGATACAGACACCCACCTCTCTCCATCCTTCTTACAGGTAGTTGTAGAGATAGTAAGATCTCCCCTGAGCCTCCTTTTCTGATGGCTAAACAACCCCAGTTCCCTCAGACACTCCTCACAGGACTTATTCTCCAGACCCTTCACCAGCTTTTTGCCCTTCTTTAGACACACTCCAGCACCTCAATGTCTCTCTTGTGAGGAGCCCAGAACTGAACACAGTATTAGAAGCGCAGTCTCACCGGTGCTGAGTACAGGGAGATGATCACTGCCCTGGCCCTGCTGGCCACACTATTTGATACAAGCCAAGATGCCATTGGTCTTCTTGGCCACCTGAGCACAAGCTGGCTCATGACCAGGTGTTGTAAACCAACACACCCAGGTCCTTTTCTGCCCCAAGCTGTAGTGTTGCATGGGGTTTTTGTGATCCAAGTGCATGACTCAGCACTTTGGCTTGTTAAACCTCATAACATTGGCACAACCCCTCAATCCAGCATGACCAGATCGCTCTGTAGAGCCTTCCTACCTTCAAGCAGATCAGCACTCCTGCCAGCTTGGTGTCGTCCACTGATTTAGCAAGGGTGCATTCGATTGTCTTTCTCCATTGATAAAGATATTTAAAGATGTTGATAAAAAGTGCCCAATACTGAGCTCTAGAGAACATCGCTTCTGACAGGCACCAACGTGATTTAGCTCCATTCACCACTACTCTTTAGTCTCTGCCATCCAGACAATTTTTTACCCAGCAAAGAGTACATCTCTCCAAAGCCATGAGCAGACAGGTTCTCCAGGAGAATGCTGTGAGAAACTGTCAAATGCTTTTACAAAAGTCTAGGTAGACAACATCCACATCCCCTCATCCACTAAGCAGATTACCTTGTCATAGTAGAAGATCAGGTCAGTCAAGTAGGTCCTGCCTTTCATAAACCCATGCTGATTGAGCCTGATCTCCTGGTTGTCCTGTATGTGCTTTGTTAGGGCACTCAAGATGATCTACTCCATAATCTTTCCCAGGCACGAAGGTCAGACTGAAGAACCTCATTAGAATACTGTCCCTCAGACATTGGTGTGCCACCCCCAGCTTTATGTATGGCTAGCCTGGTTTTATCTAATTCCCCCTCAAATCTAGTTTAAAGTTCTTTCACTGAGCCCTAGCAACTCCTGTGCAAACATCCTTTTCTCCTTTGAGACAGGTGTGCCCCATCTGTTGTCAGCAGGCCTGGTGTCACATAATCATAACCCATGGTCAAAATCCCAAAATTCTGCTGGTGAAATGACTGGCACACAGGAAAACAAAATGGAAATATACCATTCAAGCCCAGCACTGGCCTTTGACCCATGCAGCAACAAATATTAAATCCAGGAGGACCTAAACAACACAAAATCCTTCTTGTCCCAGACCTCCCACTATTTTCCAGTACTTCAGAGAACAAGTGAGACCTTTATCAAAGAATTGAAATTACAGTAATTAATCAACTATTATGCATTCTCCCTCACTGGACCAAGTCTAGAACATAGACATAGTCTGTTTTAGGAGGTACTTTATCCTGTAATGAGTTCAGTACATTTCAGATGTTGCACACATATATCTATGAAAGTTTATGGAGTTTACCTATTCTGCTTACATTATAAAGGTTTTTAACAACTTTAGCCTGGAATATTTCTGAAGTACTGTAAGTATTTTTGTTTGGGTTTTTTGTTTGTTTGTTTTTAATTGAGAATAAAAAGGCATGTAGTTAAGACACAGTACAGTTCTTGTTGGTGTATTAAAAAGATTACTTACTTTGGGAAAAGTGAAGACCATCCTGGGATGAAGCCAGGGTCTCTGGTGAACCACAGTAAGGTCATTAGGATGAATAGGACAAGTGTAACAATTTCTGGGTATCTATAGCAGAAACAGAATATGTTATAATTTTTCCTGAATTTACATTTGGACTTAGTCACCTTTGTTTGCATATGTATACTTTGACATGCCTTATTGGTCCAAGCTTCTTGTACTCCTTCTGAATCACCTGTGATGAAGCCTCTTCTCTAGCTGTTTTCTTCTTGCCACACTTGAGCATGTTTTTAAAACTAGAATGTAGATCAGCAATATTGAATTATGAATTAACAGTGTACACAGAAAAAAAAACAAACAAATTCCAAACTTTCTGTTTCAAATAACACTTTACAAAAGTAAAATTGTCACTTTACAATGCATTATCTCCATTTAATTATCACACACCAAACTGAGCGCATTGGAATTAATTGACAAAGCCCAGTGGGATATTGACAGAGGCAGCAAAAAAATGTGTCCTGTTATTGATTAGCTTATTTGCCCAGGAAGGATGAAACTTTAATCATGGGAACTAATTGAAAGAATCAAACAAATAACCTGGCTATTTAATGAAAGTCATTTATGACTTTGCTTTACTTTTTTGTAATGAAAAAGTCTGTATCACATTAGTAGCCTACTTACAGATAAGCAGTCTATTTGCTACAAGCTATGTTTTTATTCTTGAATAAGACCCTTCCAGAACATTAAAAAGAACACTGTCAAAACAAACAAGAAAAGTGAAACAATAAATGTTTGCTTATATAATGGTAAGCATGGGATGATTTTAAGTCTGCTTAAGAGCAGACAGTCTCACTCTTCATCTCTTGCGCCATAAGCAGCTATGCAATTGTGACGGACGGGTGTCCTCACTATTGTCTCTGCAGATGTTAGTGAACTCATGGAGAACAAGACCTTGAAGAATCAACCAAGTATTGGCCTCTACAAAACCTTAAAAGCATAAGTTCTATGGAAAAAAAAAACAAAACAAACAAAACCAAAACAACACCATACCACCACATATAAAATTTGTAAAAGTGGAAGTTTTTTACTTCATATGTACAAATATAGGCATCCAGTTTATAAAGCAGATATTGCTCAAGTATTCAAGCCAATCCCTTGAACTGGCTCCAGGAAAGAGCAACATCCTGGCTATAAATTTTCAAGTCTTAGACCAAATACATAAAATTTCATTATTCTTCTGTCTTGCTTATGTACACTGTTAATGATGATGTATGCATATTCTAAAGGAACGGCTATAATGATTTGTAAAGTGTACCTTTCACACTGGGGCTGAGTAGTCAAGGATTCTTATTTTAAAAAAACCTTGTCTCAACCAGAGACTCAGCCTGTTAAACTTAGATGTAATATTTACTCCTGGTACAAAGTACTTCTTGTATCATCAAGCTTCAGTTTTATTGCTTACAACATTTACTTACTCAAACCCAAGGAAAATCCACTGGAGCCAGATCCAAGAGAGCAGCAGAATAATGAGTGCAATGGGGATAGAAAGGATAAACCAGGATCCAAAATTGATGCACTGACAAGCTGGGTAACGTCTGGATAAAAAAAAAAAAACAACTGTTCAGTTGAGGTTTGCAAAGGAATGTAGAGTTATGAGAAGTGCCAGAAAGCCCTATTGCAAGAGCAATACTTCTAGCTAGTAGTTGATTTTCAGCATGAGGTAGTTTCTGGTCTCCTCCCTCACCTTCCCATCCTGTTCCTGATCATCAAGACCACTACAGGAGCTAGCTGTGCCAATCGTTTGAGCACTGGATCCGCAACAGGTCCAAAGACCTGATGCTGATCTAGGTGTGCCTAGCCTGAGTTCAGTAAGCAAAGAAGGGTCACTCAGTGTTAAAGACCATTAGAATGACAAAGAAATGGAACTTGAAGAAAAATCTTTCTTTGAGAGGAGACTTTAGCACACGAAAATATAATCAAATGAACGAGCTCCAGTGAACTTAAAAGACAATGGTGGAGACAACATCAAGACCTGTATCATTTAAGATTCCATAAGGGATTCAAAAACTGATTAAAACCAAATTATTATTACTAATTTCCAGGAAAGGCAGGAATGCTCATTTATTAGGTGGATTGTCTCTCCAGTCATCTTGTCTCTTTGAGGCTGTCTTCATCTACTGTTTACACGTGTGAGCCATTCAACCAGAGCTCTCCCTGCAATGTGCATTTAAGTAAAGGAGGAACAGGCACTGCTTTTCTGAAAGGAATGAATTTACATTTTAATGAGATAGATAGGTAAAAAGGCGAGGTAAATGAATCTTGTTTTCTTATTTACTCTATGAACTGAAGTTATTCTTCCTTTGAGCTTCTCCAGCTCTATTGAGAGAGCTTTTAGTGCTAAAAGTAATCAGCATTAAAAAGTAAGAAAATTCTGGTCTCTTTGGACAGTCTTCCTCTTTGATGTAAAAATCAGATGGAAAGGAGTTCACAATGTCCATAGGTTGTAAAAAGTATTTCCAATTATTAGCCAGGTATTTCAGGCCTGTCTAGAAGAAAAGGAATTCTGATGTTGACATAGGTCTTTGAGGCAGCAAATCCTCATTATAAATGTTCTCTCAATTGTGCATATTTTAGTATTTATGTGTATTTATTACAATGCTTGCTTATAATGCAATTAAAGTGCCAGCAGGGACTGAACCAAAACTCATACCCACTTCTTGATGTGAGGTTCTATATTGCAACTACACATAGTCATTAAACAGTGAAACTAAAACAAAAAAAAGTATTTTGTTTATTATGTAGCTATTTGTCTGTTATTACATGATGAACCACATCTGTTTTTGAATGCATGAATTTCAAGATAGGAAAAACTGACATCAGCATAACAATGACTAAGCATCAAGGACTTGCTAAAGTGTTCATGATCTTCCCTGAATTATGCGTGATAATTTCTTACTGAGCAATAAAACAAGCTCTTGAAAACTTTATACTAAAGAGTCAATTTCATTATAAAATGTTAATTTTTGTGATCAGGTTTAACAGTATGTTTGTGCAGGGCTGAATACATACGTAAGCATTTCTAGTAATTTTAATATTAAAGTTAGGTATTCTTCATCTCCAGGATAAATACTCCTCAGGTGACTGGAAAAATTCATTTAAACTATTTTAAAAGTTATCCAGTGTATAGTGCTGTTTGGATAATATGTTATTTTTAGTTATCTATTACAGGTCTTGCCTGAGGCAAGGATGGACAGGACATACTGAACTATGTCTTTTTTAAACCTATTTTCTTTGGAAAATGAAAAGGTGTGATTGATTTCAGTAATCCTCTCTTTACAGTGATTCAGTGCAATAACAATAAACTCTTTCCAGGATAACACTACAAATGTCAACAAATTTGGTTCATAGAACAAATCCAGATAAGATAATTCCTTTTATGACTTTTGTGAAATTGCTTAGGTTGAAAATAATTTGATCCTGGCAAAATTTTGCTCTTCATGTTGGAAGGTCAAAGTCAGTTACCATAATAGAAAAACTGGATAACCTATCAGTGAGCCAGAACGGAGAACCAAAGGTTTCATCATAGGATTTACTCTTCCTCAAGCACAAGAGAGCTCAGTTTTCTCCTTGACACAGTGTTATCTGGTAACCCTTTATCTCTCTAATCTTTTCACAGCCTTTTCCTCATGCTGGAGTGCAGCTGCTTAGACTCCCAGGGTCCATAGTCTTACTATTATGGCACAGCTGTGAATCTTGGCTTGCACTGCTTGAAAAAATGCTCTGTGTGGGAAAGAGCTCTGAGAAAGTCTCTACAGCATTGCTATGTATGATGAAAAAGGTGAAACTGCAAATGCGAGAGAACCAATGTGGGGATCTGCAGCATCCTGAAGGATTCAAGAGGAGAAACAAACACAGAAAATGTTAAAATATTAAAGGAAAAACATATGGAGTCAGAAGAAAGGGACCCAGCATCACCAAGGATCTGTTCTGAGGAGCAGTGAGGACCAACCCATCACACCCTTAAGTGATACCTTCCTGGCCAGCAAAGGTGTCTGTATATCCTATAGACAGCTGTGAGCAGATCAATGTTTAGCCTACTAGCTAAACATTGTTTTCCCCAGTTAGATATTTTAGACACTATATTGTAGTGTCTCTTTTCATACAGTTAAGAGTGAGCCTCAGAGGATCAGTAACAATTCTTTCTTGAACAGGAGCCCTTACGGAAGTTGGCCTCACTGGCAGGGATGCTTAGCATTACATGAACATTTCCACTGTTTGCTTCTGCCCTATGGATCAGAGCATAATTGCATGTCCTAACTCAACAGCAGGCTGGGGACTCCCAGCAACAGGCTCCAGTGCTAACACAGATAGAGTGTTTTCTTCTTCATGAGCAGAATAAAAAGGAAGGAAGTAGAGAACAGTAAATGTTAATTCCAATGTATTTAACACTGAAATTGGGAAGATATGAGGAATATGCTATTTTGCAGTGCTATTTTAAGTGTTTTGTCACTGAGAGTGGGAAACTCAGAAATATGCTGTATGTGCAGCTCTTCTGCTGAATTATTCTGCTTCAGTGTTCGTGATACATGAAAGTAGACTGCAGATGTGCCCAAGTCATACTAATAGGTCAATTCCCACTTCAGACAGGGCATAAATACAAAAGAGGCCTCTAAAGAGAAGGGAAGCCAGATAGTTAAAGATAAACTTATTTGCACAGGTAGGTGGTAGATTAATCTTAAATTAAGGATTAGTGTCAGTGTTTGTGGAAAGATTAAAAAAAATCCTAGTAGGTTATAATACTAACTTGCACATGCAGTGCTCATGTATGGCACATGCTCCTAGCAGAGAGTCAAGACGCAGGGATAGAACAGCAATCTGCTTATGCATTCTTGAAGAGATTGTTAACAGCTAAGACAAACTGAAAAACCAGCTGTGAGCCAGTTTTCTTCAGGTTTGTATAAATATGATCTAGGACATCATAGCAGCCAAACTGTGATCCAATCAAGCAGTAAATTCTCTGAATTAGCCTTCCTCTCTTCTCTCAGATTATAATTTGTATCTTTCCTTCTGATAAATTTCCTTTTTTCAAAGCTAAATAAGCTCTTTGTAAAAGGGTTCCCTTTTGACAGTGCACTCCTCTAATCAAATTAGCTGACCTAGCCAAAACTGCTGCTAGACTAGCAGTGCCCTGATTGAAGTGCACACCTGTACACTACCTAGTGCTCCACTGTCACCAACTTGCTATTCATTTCTCCCTTCCTGGAAATGGGAAGCCTAAACATCAGCTTGTTAAGCAACAGAACAACGAGGGGACTGAAAGACTGGGAATGTCTGGCCATTCTCCTCTATATTTCAAGATGCAGACACACGGACATCTTTCGCAAGAAATGCAGAGGAAGAGCCAGACTGACCATTTTCAGTATAGTCTTTTCCTCATGTTCCTTTCAATTCCACAAATTCACTGATTATGCCTGTACTGATGGTCAGGTTGGGGGCCAAAAAGCAAGCTAAAGTACAAACAGCTGCACAACCTGTGCCCACATACCGTGTTTCTAAAGTGCTGTTGCTTATATGTGCTATGTTCACAGTATTCTAAAACCAATCTTGAGTATTCTTCATATCACATCAACCTTGTTGCTTGAGAAGTCACACTCCACAAGGAAGAACTGTCAGCCTTGTCTGCCTGATATCAGTGATGCTATTAGTTTTATATGACACATATACTGACATTGCCTATCATTAGCTGTATTGAAAAAGCATAAGATAGACACCAGTTTTCCCCCATACAAAGATCCAGGACTTGCATTCAGGAGGCTAGGTGGAGTGCGGTTAAGCAATGTGTAAGGCAGGCAAAAACTTACACACAGAGTTGGACTTACATTTAAAAGACATAGATTAGATCCTACTGAAAACTGTACTTCAATCTTACTGACAGGAAGAACAAGAATATTGACTGTGTGGAATTTTCCAACAGTCAAGATTTGGGTCTACTTTAGAAGAGAAACATTTACTGAAGAAGAATAAGATCAGAGCTCATGAAAAGCACCAAATTATATAGCAGTGGAAACTCCTTCCTCCCTGTTTGGATTTATCTCCATGTTATACACTATGAAGCTGTACACACACTGAAAGAGCTGTGCCTAGCAAGATCATTTTTGGAGTTAGGAAGTACCATGTCTGACTTGAAAAAAACCCACATATAACTCTTAGAAGACACATATTTTGAAGAAAGAAAAAGCTAAAAATATATTTGACCTTTCCATCACAGAAACAAACAAGGACCCAGTTTGCTAACCTACGAATCAACTATTCACCTGGTGTAATGAGTGATTTATAATAGCATGCAAACACTGAAATAGCTGCAGGCTGCCTTATTCTTAGTTGAGATGTGACCATAAATAACGTACCACCGCTTTCTGATCATCTAACTCCATTTTGGTTTATACTAATAGGTGTGACTGAGAGAATGCTTTACGGAAGTAACTGATACGACCTGGAATTAAAGCAAGAATATTCTTCTGCAGATTGTCATTGTAACTGACTGGCACAGAAAAAAAAGTCCACATTTTGTGGAATCATTTCAGTTTCAGGAAGATGCATCACCGAGACAGCTGACAAATTCCTAAGGCCACTAGAAATAGGCCTTTATTAACAACTTTGCCTTGTTGTTTCTCAGCCACATGGAAACACAAACAGAAATTTCTCCACATGGCTTCATTTAGATATCTATTATTTTTTACATTAAATTAAAAGTGCATTTGTGAGGTGTTTGGGTTTTTCTCTTGTTCTTTTTCCATGTACATGAGTTTCAAATTTTTCAAGGCTGAAGAATTTCTTTGCCAAATTTCAGTAAGGACAGACTATTTTATGTCCAATTTATAAAGCCTCACAAATTCCAACTTATAAACACTGACAGGAAGTGTTATAACAGAAATGCAAAAGTTAGCACTGTAGTAACAGTTAACAACCTTTTCACATCACCACTGGGCATCAAATGAAGAGACTAGAGTTTCAAACAGAATGTGCTACTAGGTTTGTCAACACATGATAAAGACACGAATTCTCAGTTTACACACTGGAATGTTTCAAAGAGGATGTCATTCCTTACCGTGCTAAGATGAACTGGCAGGATGAGAGTCATGTTTGCTGTACTAAAGTGAAACTCGGCAGATCTGAATACACTGTTCACAGTGTTCCTTGACACAGCGTACCATGGCACAACATATTTACTGCCTCAACTGTCCTTTTGGTTAGCAGCATTTGGTTGCTCCAGCTGGTCAACTCACCCATTTAATTTCACTATCTGGCATAACAAAGGCCTTTCCACACAGGTGCTCCTACTTTCCAAGTCACGCCAGTAATTGTGAAAGGGAAGGAACCACCTTTTCCATTCTTCATTTTGTTTTGCAATGAAACTTGAAAACTGCTTTGAAGTACAGGGCCCAAGTAGAAATGACAGCGAAAGCTTGATTTGATACTAAAGTCCCCCTGCATAAGTCCATGAGGTGCCACTCTCCCTAGTCTCCAGCTGGGACTATAGGTCCCTGGCAGAAGTTCCCAGCTTGGCTATATTTGGGCAAACAGCACCATCTCTTTGCAGCACTGTTGTATCAGCAAAGCCCTTGAGCACAGGCACTGCAGACAGGCTCCTCGACCCCAGCATCCCAGTGTGACCTGCAGGACCTCTTCAGCCCATCTCCAACACTGCTGGGGCTTCCCATGAAGGTCCATTATTGTCCATGTGTCTTAGCAGTTTCCAGGAGGATCTGCTCCACGATATTGCCAGGCATAGCATTGCTGCTCCAGCCCTCGCAGCACCTCCATGGCCTCCTCTGGACTTTCTCCAACAGCTCCAAGTTCCTCTTGTGTTACTGCCCCCGGAGCCCAATGGAGGCAGAAGAATCCCCTCCCTTGCTCTGCTGCTCACATTCTGGGGACGCAGGCCAGCACATGGGTGGTTTCTGGGCTCAAGTGCTCACTGAAGCCGGGTCATGGGGAGCTTCTCTTCACCCCACACCCTCAAGTCCTCCTCTTCAGGGCTGCTCTCCACCCAGCCTCCCCCATCCCGTACCTGTGCTCGCAGGCAGGGTGGGTTTGTGCAGGTATTGTTTCTCCATGACACCTCTCAGAGCACAGCCTGCCCAGACCGCCCTGGCCGAGCTCTTCCAAGGCCCGTCTGAGCTGAGAGCGAACAACGCGCCCCATCACCTCACAACCTCACACCCGTGCCGAGCGGGCAAAATGGCGGCTGCCACTCACAGGGCCTTGAAAAAGCCCGCGCTGCCTCCCCATTGGCAGGAGCCGACCCACGCTGCTTCCCCATTGGCAGCCGCTGCTCATTCCCTCCCCCCCTCCCCCAGCACACCACCGAAATCCCTCCGGAAGGAAACGGGCGGGCATGGCCGGAAGAGGCGGGGGAGAGGCTCTGGGTCCTTGCGTTTTAATCTTCCCCACGGCTGGAAGAGTGGTGGTGTGTTCTTCCATAAAGTGGGCACACCTGAGGTGTGTCTCTGCACCGTTCCAGCAAAGGATAATGGGGTTGTCCAAGTTCCAGGACTAACTGGCATTTGATATCACTGCTCACCTTCCTCGGGGCTGGCCAATGCTTGGGGCAGATTCATTCCCTATGGGAATCTTTCACAGGATTCAGGACCTGTAAATCCATGATTTATTTCCCTTGCTTCCCAATAGACTTGTCGGGGCACCTAGGACATAAGTTTAATAACTCTTGTTGGTTCTAATTATATTTTTGTCTTAATTTTGATCAGCATCCACAGTCAGTTACATTACTCCCCTTATATTTAAGTTCCACTAGTCCAGTTTAATTTATCACAGCTTCAAAGGGTCAGTTTAAGTCTGGAGTTCGGACTCTCCAGTCTGGGGCTTTTTTCAGCAGATTTTGGTAATGGAAAGCAAGCAGTCAAACTTAATACTGTTACAGATGCTCCCAAATGACTGGATCAGTTGCAAGACTAAACCTTTGACACCACCCAGCCATCCCTAAAAAATCCTTTCAGCTGTTTCTTTGATGTAGGTACAGCAATTATACAAACGGCCTCCTTCCTTGCAGCACTCAGTTCTCTCTGTCCTTTCATAACTTTAAAACTCACATATAGAACCTCTACTTTTCCTCTGAGCTTTCCTTTTCCAAACTCAATAGCCTGCCAAACACAAAACTGAGCGAGCTAATTGTAGCTTCCAAACATTCCTCATAGGTATCTGTACCAAGCATGCTGTAGCGTCACACTCACTGAGCCATTGCTCCAGTTCTTCTGCCAGCATGTTGCCAAACAGTGTAAGGCTATTGCTAAACCCTTGGGTAAGAAACATCCAAAATGTTCTTAGAGGCAAATTATTCCATGCATCTAGTAAGAGAGAATCATTGTGGCCAAACACACATGGCATACTTGAGCAGCAGGAACACCAGAAGAACTCAGATACGTGGGGTTTAGTTCAGTGGTGCTTCATGCTAACTTTGAAACAGGATGAGAAGAAATAGCCAATTAATAGAAACTGGGAGATTTAATGTTGCAGCAGTCTGGTAGTTGTTTAATCATCCTAAATGGAGGAGCTTTGGAAATGAAGCAGGCCATTTCTTGGGAGTTTTTGGATCCTCCACCTTAGGTTCTTCTCACCTAGAATGTAACATAAACAAAATACAGTCTGCCAAGAAAAGATTCTTCAGGTTCACTTTTGTTTGCTTCTTTTCACATTCCTTTTAGCCAGTTTATCCAGGCTTTCAAAGTAGAGGTGAAATACTGGAAAAACTGCACCATGCTCACTTCTCAAACTGACTGCAATATATACGTAGTATACCATGGATGGAGCTTTGTAAGCAATTTTATAGATGAGAGAGAAAATACAGGTAAACATCTCTGTAACAATACAAGGAACAATATTGCAAAGAACATGTAAAATAATAAAGTATACTTGTGACCGTATTTGAAAGGAAAAAGCTGACCGCAAACACAGAAAGGAACTGTACGTAGTGAAGTCCAAATTCTAACAGCTCTCAGCCTTGCATTTCATTTGAAAGACATATTCTTGCCTGTTCAGGGATTATTCTTGTTCTACCTAATCCTCTTTTGAGTACCACAGTGGCAGCATCTGAACGTGAAGCCAGCAGTATCCCCTGCAGAGGCTGCAGCTGTCACTTCCAAAACAGCATTGCTTTGGAAATGGATAAACAGCCTCACCTTTAACAATCTGTTAGAGATCATATTCCCAGAGTGCTCTCTATCCTGTTTTATGCGTGATCATTGCACAATTTGTTCTTATTAGATTATTAGTGCTGAAAGGTGTTTTCCATTAGATGGTGCAAGCTTTCAAATGCTTGCTGGCTAAAAGCTGAATTAAAGGCTTTCAGCTCTTAAGGGAGAGGCATATTTGCAAATGTTTAGTTTTTATGGAACAGATCTGGTTTGCACAATAGCTTTACTATTTGGATTTTGAGGAGTCATACGTGAAATAAAACTCCCAGTCTGTCCAGGATTCTTCTGCAACAGCCTATAACATCTTAATAGTTAAGAAAAAGAAGTCTGATCATCTTTGAAATCACAGCTTAAAAAAAACCCACCAGAATACAATATTCACTAATATCAGCAGCAAGCACAGAAGCAGCATGATGCATGAGTGGAGTGGCTGGTGCCATTTATTTCAATAAAGCACTATCAGCTCCCAAGTTAGAGGAGGTCTAGGTGGTAGTAACTGATAGCTGTTGACTCCTGCTTTATTGCTATTCAGCAGTCACTGTGATCAGGGCTTGTAGAAAGCACAGTTCACAGCAGGGGGGTGTCCACATGACAAAATACTCATCACACTTAACACTCAGATTGCCAGGCACATTCAGAAACTCAGACATTCAATAGCTATGGAAACAACATCTTTTTGTATTTAACTGCAGCATTTCTGTGTTGGGAAAAAAGAAACTAACATGGTGTGCTGTCTGCTACCCGGGATATTCTGCACTGAACTGCAACAGCCTTCAGTTTCTAGGCTTGATCTAGCATTTACTGTGGGATGCAAATGAATAAAAAGGAGTTAAAACATATATCCTTAACTTGCTGAGGAATTCCTTATTAATACACATTGAGTTGTCATTTCACTTTATTCAGTAAGAAATAAAACGTTTATCACAATGGCAATGCCTTTTAATTCATCAGTAAAAATAGCTTGTACTTTCAAAGAACATTCATCTCAAAGTCCTTTACAAAGATGTATAATCCTTCCCATTCTACAGATGACAAAATAAGGTGACTGCCCTGTACCCTTCTGAGTCTATAAAAGTCACAGAACTAGAACTGAGATATCTTAATTCCTTGTTTTTCCTGCTACATTCATGGTGGGGAGCCAGTTTGATAGCATTTTTGTAGGAAGACATCTCCCACCAAATGTTTGTATAATCAATTGTTACACATAGAATTCTTACAGGCCAAATACATGTGCAATTTTATGCCTATACAGAGCTACACTTCTGTGAAATGAAACTCAGTAAAGTTTTTCCATTTCCAGTGACAAGAATTAATTCCCATTTTAACATCAGGACCTTTGCTCTCAGAAAACTGAGACCAGTGATGCTGAACTAGAGCAAAACCACAGCGCACAGATGTGGAAACTTCACTACACGTGCCCTACGCTTTGTAAGAGAGATGCAGTTTCTCTGTCACCCCAATCAAGAACTGAGAACTAAGCGACAAACACAGATGTCACCTAGTCATTTTAGATTACATCAAAGCAGTTCGATGTGTGAATCCAATTATGAACTCCTGTTTCCAAAACTACAAAGCTGTTCATGTATCCATTAGAGCCCCAAAGTGCCTTCTCATTCCCCCC